>JANHZU010003905.1:74723-85561 GCA_032468055.1 Acrochordus granulatus
CCCGGCTCTGGCTGGCTCCTTCCATCGCTTCCCGTTCTCCTCTGTCTCCAGGCGCCCTGCTCTGGCTGGCTCCTTCCATTGCTTCCCGTTCTCCTCTGTATCCAGGCGCCCTGCTCCTACTTGCTCCTTCCATTGCTTCCCGTTCTCCTCTGTCTCCAGGCTCCCGGCTCTGGCTGGCTCCTTCCATCGCTTCCCGTTCTCCTCTGTCTCCAGGCGCCCTGCTCTGGCTGGCTCCTTCCGTTGCTTCCCATTCTCCTCTGTATCCAGGCGCCCTGCTCCTACTTGCTCCTTCCATTGCTTTCCGTTCTCTTCTGTCTCCAGGCTCCCAGCTCTGACTTGCTCCTTCCATTGCTTTCCGTTCTCTTCTGTCTCCAGGCACCCGGCTCTGGCTGGCTCCTTCCATCGCTTCCCATTCTCCTCTGTCTCCAGGCGCCTGGCTCTGGCTGGCTCCTTCCATCGCTTCCCGTTCTCCTCTGTCTCCAGGCGCCCGGCTCTGACTTGCTCCTTCCATCGCTTCCCGTTCTCCTCTGTCTCCAGGCGCCTGGCTCTGGCTGGCTCCTTCCATTGCTTCCCGATCTCCTCTGTCTCCAGGCGCCCTGTAGTTTGTTCCTTCCCAGTTGCTTGCCCTTCTTCTCATGGGCCCTTTGTCCTTTTCTTTCCCTGCAAGCAGAAGTGCCATCTCCCTGACCGGCAGCTGCTGACTCCTCCTGGCACACAACCTGCTTTTAGCCCACCAAAAGAAAAAAAAAAAACAGCCCTCACAGTGGCAGGAGGTGATTAAAGAGGAAGCTTCCTTTAATCAGGTGGCACAGGCTCACTGCCTCCGATCTCTCAGTCAGACTCTGCCTGTCTGCTCCGGAAAAAAGAGAGAAGGGGGAGGATTGATTTTATGTTAATCACAAGCCCAGTGACTGGGATGGTGTGACTGTGAAATCAAAAGGCACTTATCTGCTTTCCAGAAGGACACTGCAGGGAATATGGCTGCTGTTTTGTTTTTCTCCCAGCATCCTCTGTTCCCTGGGGATGCGCTTGCTTCCCCCCCCCAACTGTGCATGTCTTTCTGTTTATACTTTGGAAGGGATCTCTGGGGGCCAGAAGAGAAGACAGGAAAGACGCTGTGCTCTAATGCTCATGAATATATCTGGTCTCGCTACCTTAAATCTCCCTTGTGGTCTCTTGCCCTACCTCTCTCTGAGGCTCAAATGTTATCATCACAGCTTGGTTGATGAGAAATGCCATTTCTACGGAACAGGAGGGCACACCTCTGTTGGAGACAAAGAGAGGTTGGGGAGGGGGACAGGAGCAAGTCCGTGGGTGGAAACAGCATTGCAGTAATGTCACACGGTCTCCGAATCTCAAGCTTGCACCTAGGCCGGGTATCAACAGTGCTTCCCGCAAAAGCAAGGGATGGTGAAGGTTCTGGCACATTTTTGTTCAAATAAGCCCCCAAAAGGAGTCTGTGGAGTCACCCTAATTCATCCATTCCCAGCAATGGCCATCCAGCCTTTGCTTGCACGGGTCCGGCAAAGAAGAGCCATCTCTTCATTCATCAGTATTGGCAACAGTACTCAGAATTTTTCCCCAGTTCTTTCTGGATATGCTGGGAATTGAACCTGGGACTCTCTGTGGGTCCTCAGAAGAGTGGCTGTTCTTCCAGAAACAGTCTTTGCTCGGCGCTACCCAGGCATGGTGGCTGTAGCTCCCAGAATTCCTCAGGCAGCAGAATTATTGCTGAAAATTGTGAGTTGATGCCCAGGTTGGGGAGGACTGAGGAGCAACTGATTGAAATGGCTACATAGGACAACCTAAAGATGCCTGCACCTTGTGCAGATTGGGAGGAACGGATGCCCTATGGATGCATTCTGTTGCAATTGTACACACGCTGATCAGACACACACCGAGCAAAAGGAAAACCTTTCTTGCTCTATAATAGCCATGCAAATATGCATGGCTTGGAGGGGCAGAATTAACAGAATGAGTTTTGTTTCCCGCAGGAAAAATTACCCCGACTCTCCCACATCTATGCCGGCTTTTAGTCGTAGTGGGCTGCAGCCCTGCACTCTCTTTCTCGCCCATGGCTAGACCCACCCTTCTTTGTTTTAAGAGGCGCATTGATTCAGTTTGTGCAGGCCCCCCTCTGTGCTTCCACCCCACAGTATGTTCTCCTGTCACGTTCTCCCACCTTGAGCTCTCCATCTGCCCTCTTTGAACTTTTCTCTCTGCTGCCTTGAAACTCCGTGCCGGTGCTGTGCACAGAATCCCAGGCGTGCCCTGGGCAATGCGGAGAGAGAGAGAAAGGCACTCTAGGACAGCCTCGAGTCTGCAAGTGGCTGGCTCGACACAGCCCCAATTAGAATGCCTCCAACTCCCTTTGCAGCAGAGGCGTCACACGGCGAGCTCACTTTTCCTTCCCTCCCGCCAATACCTTGAAGTCACTCTCCTCCTGACCGCCTTCTAATTAATGCTCCCCATCCCCAGATCTTCCTGGCATTGATGTAGCTTTCCCAAGGCATGTTTTGTCTTCTGCTGTGATCCTTTGGAGCTGCAGCCAAGCCAGGGAAAATTGATGTGCAACAGACTCAGCGCACAAGTCCCTGAGTGTGGAGTTTGGGTTGCACGCCTATGCACTCAAGGCAGCAGGGGAGGGCTTAATTTTAGTTTTCCAGCAGTGGGGGAGGCTTCGTTAGGTTGTCCCCAGCAACATGAATGCAAGGAACCGATGTCAAAACAGTTTCATGCCCGCCTTCATCCCATTGGATGATATCTGAGTTACAACTCGAGAAAGCCCTCCTCACTGCCGAGTCCCATTGCGGCTAACGTTGTGAGCTGAGATGTCCAAACCTCTAATCTTTCTAGGTTCCGTCGAATAAGGTGTTTTTGTCTTACATTTCTACACCCTGCACTTAAAACCAGCCTCCATAGCAATGTTATCATACGGTCAAACTCATGCATATTCATAAGTTGACAAGTCTCTTATCTTCTAGCTCTAGCATCTTCTAACCTGGAGTGCTTTCTGTGGACACTGGGGTCTGAGAAGACTCCATTCCCACCCTGAAGTTTACACTTTTAGGGTGATTATTTGAACTTCAAACAAATTTTGGAAAGGAATTGAGCATGCTGAAAAGCATCCATCTCCAGAAAGGTCTTTATGCGGCAGATGATCTTCAATGCCACGTTGGTCCTATTTATCTTACAAACTGGCAACGGCTTCAGCCCATTGCTCTGCGGGTAGATGTGATTGCCTGCTTTCCCCTTACTTGGGTGGGGGGTGGAAATTATGTTATACAATAAGTTCCAGGAGTGTGTAAGGACACCCTCCAAAGTTTGGCTTTGGAAATGGATATTTGGTGATGCACCACATCCTCTGTGGCAGAGAGTGAATGGACCCCCAAAACCCCCACTCACCATGACAATTGTTTTCTTTGAATGCTGATGACTTATGTTTAAAATATGAGAACTGGCCAAAAATATTGGCAACCTCAACTTAATTTGCGTCATTCTCAGTTGGTTGAGTCTTCCATGTTAAGATGCTGATGACTTGATGATACATAAAAATTATAGAGATAATATTCCAAGTAATGCTCCCTGGGCAATGGCTGGCCTTTTTAAGAAAAGTGGTCCATAAATCAAGGGGACTATGTGAGAAAATGCTAGTTAATGGACTGTACTGATCCCGATACTTTGTGGTTTGTCTAGTTTTGGCTAAGAATGCTTTGTCAATCATGTCATTTCTATTCTAACAGTCTTGAGTGTGTGGAATAAGCCATCGGTGGCTTACCCAGCAAGCCACAGCTTAGTGCCCATGTGAATTTAGCTTTATGCTGCAGTCTTCCTTCTTCAGAAATGGTTATGTTTTGGAACAGCGTGCAACTGGAAGATTCTTTAACAAAGCCTGTGGTCAGTCATGATCCCATGCTGTGCTTGCTTGCAGCCTCATACAAATGATAGAAAGCATGAGTTATGCCCCTGAACAAGGACAGGGCTGAGCATTAATTTCAGCACACTGGGCCCTGGAAGACTGCAGCATCTATTTGCTGATTGCAGCATTGTTTACAAATCCTTTTGGATGGATAGATGGATGGATGGATGGATGGACGGACGGACGGACGGATACTGCATAAGATCATATGATATCAGAATTTATAGATCTGCTTTTCTGTTGTCTCACACTGAAGGTGTTTCTAGGCTCTAGTCCTCTCCAGAGCTGAGACATGACATTTTCAGGCTTGGGAAAACTATTTTTCCTGCTGATCTTTCTCTGGCTGTATTTGCACAGACAGCTAAGTTCAAAAGTGTCTGAACAAACAAATGGTCACACAAGATTCTTTGGCAAGGATGGATAACTGTGGCTCATGAGCAACACGAAGCCTCTAACACACTCCATTTGCAGCCCTTGGAGATCTCAAAGATGGCACTGCTGGATGTTGAGAACAAAGTGGCCTGTTTTCAGGTTGGGTTGATAGGGCATAGCCAAACCATATTTTAACCAGTGTGTTCTATAAACCAAATCTGCAGGGTAGTTTAGGGTTCAGCGTATTGGGCAAAGATTGGGTTCTTTGACCAAACCATGTTTTTGATTATAAGGGGTAAATGTGCCATGGTGGAAGAGGAAGGAAAACATGCAGAAAGAACAAAAGCTTTCATGGTTTTCTTTTAAAGTTCTTTGAATCATTGCTTAAAGGACTGTTGTGGTACTTTTGAGATACCAGTTTTAAACTGTGAATTGTCATTGTTGGCAATGTGAAGCCTGTTTTCTAGCACTGCTTGGATCACGGCACAGTTCATGCATGATATAAATACTGTACAAGATATTTCCTGTCCATATTGTAGTTCACTTTGCAACTGTGCTACTTTTTTAATAGCTTTTTTCTTTGTTCCAAGTTTTGTATAGAAGCAGCTAAGTTTAATTTTTCTCGGGCTAGAATGATGGGTACAGAGCAGTGGATGGATTTTCAAATCATTCTAAGCCACGAGTAATGGAATAAAGAACACTGTGGGGTATAGTTTACAGTATAACCCATACACGTGGATTACAACCCCTGGTGGCTGGCTTCACACAACATGCTGAGCCAAAACCAGTCAAACCCCACAGTGTGTTTTGTGAACCAGAGAAAAGAAATATACACTTAACCCAGTTAACATTAATGTTCATTCAACCTGCTTGAACAGGTTGACAATTAGAAATTTGACAGTTGCATTCACACAATAAGTCAATTTGGTTAGTTTTTAATCTTGATTTCTTTTTTCTTCTTTTCTTTGTCTGAACCTAGTGATGTGGAAGATTTATGATTTAGTATACTACACAAACCCAGAAATTCTGGGTGCTGGGGAATTCTGGGAAATGAAATCCACTCATCTTCAAGTTGTGAAGGTTGAGAAATACTTTTCTAAGCCAAGATGTGATTTGTTTAGCTTTGGCTTAGTTGGATGTATGAACTCCCCCCACTGCGGTTTGTAAATCATGGTTTATGACCATAAGGGGTGTAAATCTACTTTGCTGTGGATTGTGCAGTTAAGCAACGTTAGGCAAACTTTGGCTTAGCATGATACATGAGACACAGTTTATAAAAGACAGTACAAACTCCCTCCCTCCCTCCCTCCCTCCCTTCCTTCCTTCCTTCCTTCCTTCTATAATCAGAAGAAATTATCCCAGAGAGCACTTCCTTTACCCTCCTGGGATTTATAGCAAGGTGCAAGGGAAGTGCCCAAAGGAAGGGCATCCTCCCTAGTGCGAGCCAGCTGCCGGCACTGTTTATGTGGCAAGTGTGTCTGACCTGGACTTCCATCTTCCAAGGGGCAAGTGGATGCCCTGGGACAGGGGGCTTGAACCTGCACAGTACTTTAGCCGTGACTTGTTTATTAAGCTTCCCAGGAGGTAACTTGCCTGCCAGGAGGTCTGGTTATAGTTCTGCCTCCCCAACCAGCCAGCCAGGTGACAGGAGAAGAGCTGTATTCAAACAGAACGGATAATTTATCCAACAATGGCTAGTTCTGGCTATTCAGATCAGAAAAAAGGGGGAGAAAGCCACTTTAACAGCATCATCTTTTAGGATTTTAAATAATTCGGCTGGAATAGCATCACCTCTGCTAGCTTTGTCGTTAGTAAGGTTTCCAAAGGCCCACTTGAGTTCACACTCCAGGATGTCTGGCTCCAGGTCAGCAACCACACCATCGTGGTTATCAGGGACATTTAGATATTTCTTGTGTAGGTCTTTGGTGTATTCTTGCCATCACTTCTTAATCCTTTCTACTTCTGCTTAATCCATACCATTTTTGTCTTTTATGATGCCCATCTTGCACAAAACATTCCCTTGATATCTCTGATTTCCTTGAAGATATCTTTAGTTTTTCCCAATCTATTGTTTTCCTCTATTTCTTTGCACTGTTCATTTAAGAAGGCCTTCTTATCTCTCCTTGCTCTTTTCTGGAAATCTGCATTCAGCCTGGTATATCTTTCCCTTTCTCCCTTGCCTTTCGCTTTCCTTTCTGCAATTCCTGCAATTTAGAGAGACAGCCAAGTTTAATCTTAAAATAGTGGGAATAGACAACAACAAACAGCAATAAGGCTGTTCCTACCCATTCCTTCAGTCTCCACTTTCCCATCTTTCTTATTTTTGTCTTTGTTTCTGGGCAGATGGGCTCCCCCTTCTAAACAAAACATTAGGCTGCAGCCTGAAACATTTTTGTATGGCTTGGCCCCATGGAGCAAGAAAAGTTCATGGTGTGCTCCATTCTCATGAAGTGATCAGGATAAGGCCATCAAGCACTGCTTAATCTGGAACAGCCTCCTCCTAGAGGAGTGTTTCTCAGCTTCAACAACTTAAAGATGGGTGGACTCCAAGTCCCAGAATTTCCAGCCAGTTAACTGGCTAAGGATTTCTGAGAATCGAGGTCTACCCATCTTTAAGTTGTTGAGTTGAGAAACACTGCTGTAAAGGTTAGCTTGGTTCTTCCAGAAGTTGGTAAAGACTGATTCTTGATATCTTGTGAATTCTGAATTGGGTTTGATGTTGTTTGGGGATGATTATTTTTAACATGGTGGACGTATTATTTATAAGCACTCTGATGCAAGGATTTGGAGAAATGCACACTTAATGGTTATAATCTTCCAAGAATATTTCTGGAATTGATCAGGTGCCAGGAGCAATATTTGAAAATAAAAGTGAAGGTAGACCTTGGCAATTTTTATTACATTTTGCCAGTTGTATGTCCTAAGAGTCAAGTGAGGCAGGAATCCAGTGGATTTCAAGGAAGGGATCTGCAGCCCTTTAGAACTACAGCAGAACATTTCAAACAGTTTGGACTGATGCCATCATCCTTAACATCATAATGTGGAAAAAAAATGGAAGAAATGCAGAAGGGAAGGTCTCTGTCCTTCATATGATGAATGAGTCATAGTGGCTTATAAAGAGTGATCTGTTGCATAGCACCATGTCTAAACTTCTATTTTTTATTTATTCAGCAAACTAAGATTACACAAAGAAGTTCCCTTTCCTCTAACAAAGGGATAGTTGTGAAGCAGGAAGGGTTTGGGAGGAAACAGCTGCTAAGAACAGGGAGTCCAATGGTTTTTCTATTAGCACCTTGACCTGTCCCTGCACAGCTGGCTTTGCTGATGCTGACGCAAAAAGACTTGAGGTGCAGCACCAGAACTAATGGGCTTTGGAGTAGCATAATGCTTCCTGACACCTGCTCTCACTCCTCGCTTTAGGAATGCAGCTATAGCATGCAAATAAACCCTCCTCCCTGGACACATTCTCAAAAAGAAAACACATGGCACTGCACTAAGCACCAGACATGATTCTCTGTTTAATTGACTCCAAAGTGCTGCTTGATTTTAAACTCTAGGTCAGTATTTCTCAATCCTGACAACTTTGAAAGGGTGGACTTCAGCTCCTTAGCTGGCTGGGGAATTCTGGGAGTTGAATTCCACACATTTTAAACTTCCATGGTTCTTGGTAACGAGGCACAGTAGAAATTATTTATTATGCTGCAATGTACAGAAACATCCACCAAATTTTCAACAAACTCATTTCCAAGGTGGACTAGAACAAGCTAATCCCTCTTGCTAAAGCAGGAAGGGGCAATCCAAACCCTGAAGGCTGCATTAATACATGTCCTCCCTCTCAGGGAGGTTGCACAGTTTACAGAGTCGTTTTGATATCAACACTGAAATTTAGCATTGTTGTGCTGTCCATTGGGGTGTGGCAAACTGTTCAGAATCAGTAGCTAGATTTAGGCAAGCCCTGGTTTGCTTGACTGTGATATTTTATAAAAGAAGCCACAGTTGACTGCATTACCCACAGTAAACCTACATTTTGGTTTGCAAACCACAGTGGCTGGAATCACACAACATGCTCAGTCAAAATGACATAAACCCTATGATAGCTTCGTGTGATCTGTGAATTCAGCTGGTTTCTAGCTATCCAAAGGAGTCCCCGTTGAAAAACTTAGCTGACCTGTGAGAAATACCCAGGATGTTATAGTATACAGTCACATGAAAAAGAAAGTACACTCTTTCGAGTCCTGTGGTTTTATGTATCAGGACATAGTAAAAATCATCTGGTCCTTAGCACTTCTTAAAAACAGATAAATACATCCTCAGATGAACAACACATGACATATTATACCATGTCATCATGGATTTTACAAAAAGAAAGCCAACATGGAGAAGCCATGTATGAAAAACTAAGTACACCCAATGATTCAATAGCTTGGAGAACCACCTTTAGAAGCAATAACTTGAAGTAATCATTTTCCATATGACTTTATCAGTCTCTCACATCACTGTGGAGGAACTTTGGCCCATTCTTCCTGACAACATTGCTTCAGTTCATTGAGGTTTGTGGGCATTTGTTTATGCACAGCTCTCTTGAGATCCCACCACAGCATTTCAGTCGGGTTGAGGTCTGGAATTTGGGCCATTGCAACCCCTTGATTATTTTCTTTTAAGCCATTCTGTTGTAGATTTGCTGGTGTTCTTGGGATCATTGTCGTGTTGCATGACCCAATATTGGCCAAGCTTTAGCTGTCAGAGAATGGCCTGACAATTGACTCTAGAATACTTTGGGTACAAAAGAGTTCATGGTCGATTCAATGACTGCAAGGTGCCCAGGTCTTGTGGCTGCAAAACAAGCCCCTTCATCACCCCTCCACCGCTGTACTTGATGGTTCGGATGAGAAGTTTGTGCTGATAGGCTGTGTTTGGTTTTTGCCAAATGTGGCACTGTGCATTATGGCCAGACATACGCACTTTGTCTCATCTGTCCAAAGGACAGTGTTCCAGAAATAGATTGATGGGCAGCAGCAATTGCTTCTGTAAGGTATTTGCTGATGTCTTAACTTTGGCATTGTGTTAACACACACCTCAATGCTGGGGAGCAGCAAACTCCTAAAACTTTGGCTTTTATAGAGGTAGTCACACTTGCTGATGATGAATTGATCAAGGGCACTTGATTAGCAGTACCTGGCTGCTCCTCAGCCTCTTCATACCTATGGAAGCAGTAAGGGTGTACTTAGTTTTTCACACAGGGCTTCTCCATTTTGGCTTTCTTTTTGTCAAATAAATGATGACATGGTGTAATATATCATGTGCTGTTGTTCGTCTGAGGTTGTACTGAACTACTTTTAAGAACTGCTAAGGACCAGATGATTTTTACTATGTCCTGATAAGTAAAACCATAGAACTCAAAGAGGGTGTACTTTCTTTTTCACATGATTGTACATGCTAATTCCCAAACTTTTTTATGGTGAGAATCTGAAAAAATAAAGATATAATTTAAAAAATAAGTTGCAAAATGGTTATGAAATTAAATTTTATATAAAGTTCATCTGTGAACTTAAATATATTATTCAGTTAGTCCTCAGTTAACAATGTAGTTGATATTGGCAACTATATTACTGAGCAACTTGGTCATAAAGCAGAAGAGTGCTAATTTACAACAGCAGTTTTGGTTGTGGTTGTTAAGCAAATCACACATGTTTGTTGAGTGCGACATTATATGACCCCAACTTGCAACTCCTGTTAGTTTCCCAGTTGATTTTAATTTTGGAAACCAGCAGCTATCATAATTCGGGCCTTTTAGTGGGTTCCTATAATACTCTCAACTTACTACATTTTAAGGAATTATTGAGAAACTAGTATTGTAGGTTATCTTGAATTTTGATATGAGATATTAAAATGTATATATAAAATGAAGTGCCTGTGATTATTTTCAATTATTTGAATTATAATTTGAATTATTTTCAAATGTTTCCAATTATTCCAGTATAGAGATCAGCAAAATTGACACAGTTATCAGACATAAAAGAAGAGAATTGGAGCTGTCTTGTTCCGTGCTAGCTAGAGTGGCAAGGTAAAACAGATATCTAGTTGGGAATCTTTTATTAACAATGCTTGAGTTAGTAATATTACTTTGCTATCTTAAATGAAGTAATAGTTTGGGTTTTCCCTATTCTTAACTCTGAGCTTTTCAGGAAACATTTGATTTTAATTAAGTTTGCTTTATTCCCAAAGAAACCAATTGTAGTTACCATTAATTATGGTTAATTTCAAAAGAAGTCATCTTCTTCCTCCTCCCCCCTTCCATCAGGGGTCGCCACAGCAAATCTTCTGTTTCCATCTTCCTCAGTCTTCAGCATCCTCCTCAGTCATACCGACCTCCTGTATATCCTGCCTCACAGCATCCATGTACTACTCCTAGCCCTTCCTCTTCTCCTGCCCAGTAGCTCCATCCTCAACAACCTCTTCTCAATATACATTTCATCCTTCCGCAACACATGCCCAAACCACCTAAGTCTCGCTTCTCTCACTTTATCACCAGACCTTCATACCTGTG
>JANHZU010003905.1:139967-151827 GCA_032468055.1 Acrochordus granulatus
GCAGTGCAGACAGTTCTGGAGGCCCCTTGGATGGCCCATGCAACACTGCTGTTACATGAGCTTCACTGGCGGCCAATTTGCTTTCAGTCCAATTCAGTGTGTTGGTCATTATCTTTAAAGCCTTTTACAACATGAGCAATCAGAATGAATACAAATATTTTCTAAAAATTTAATTATCTTTTCTTGATATGTTCCAGAACATGGAAGAAACTGCCCAAAGTCGAAAATCTCCCTAATATAAGGCTTGAGAGTGCGATGCTTTCTCCAAATGTCACTTATATCCGTTGGAAAGTTCATGGGGACTGGGTAACTCAGGTAAAAAGACAAGTATCTTCTACCCACTGAACTAGCGGGAATAAGGGTTTCTGTTCAGTTGGTTTAGATTCAAATCACGTTTAAGCTTCTTACAGCAATCTAAAAACACTCATATTTTTACTGAAAGGCAGGAAGTGTTCATTATTGAGAAACAGCTAAACTTTGGCTCTGGTTGTCTTAATCTTTCTGGTCACCAACTGAGAATTGATGGGTATATTTTTCCAGGATTCTATAATGATTAGACAGCTATTTTTTCTTTCTTTATTAAAAAAAGATTAAAATAAGAAGAAAAGCATTCTCCTTTCACCAGTATTTGGTTGGGTAATATTTTTTATCTGTCTTTTTAGCTGAATTACTATGATTCTATTAAGGCAATAATTTCTGCATCAAGCCATGAACCTACAGCCTTAGTAATGGGTAATTATATAATTCCTTATATGTTATTCGTAAAGCCTCCCCTTAAAGTGACTTCATGATTGACTGATTATGTGTCATCGAGTTTGTGTTGTCTCTTCGCAATCACTTACATTGATTTTCTTCATGAAGATCTACCCTAACCTGGTCCTTCAGGTCTTCCAACACTGTAATCAAATCCATACATCTCCTGCTGGTTGGTCTCTTCTTCTCTGTCCTTTAAGTTTCCCAGCATGAGAATCTTCTCCAGAAATTTAGGACTTTAAATAATGTGTCCAAAACAGAATAATTTGAATTCGGACATTTATGCCTCGAGTAAGCATTCTGGATTGATTGATTGATTTGTTTGATGATGCATTTGTTTGTTTTCTGGGTTGTTCATGGCATTTCCAGGAGTATTCTTTAACATCAATGTTCAAAAATGTCAATACTCTTTCTATCTGCTTTTTTGAAGTCCAGCTTCTACTTACATTGAATACTAAAGGGAATATTGCCTGCACTATTCTGATCTTTGTAGGTAATAGCCACATTCTGGCATCATAGTTTTCTAGACAATAATATGGAAGTGATTTGCTATTGTCTTCCTCAATATTTGTTTAGTCTGTCACCCTGACATTTCTTGGTGGTCTCTCTCCAAGTATTATCTGTATTTGACCCATCTCCATTTTTCAAAATGAACCAAGGTTGTCTCGGTACTGCCAGCTATTCCTTGATGTATTTGCCATTCTCTAATTTTCTTATTTATATTGCAGAGGGTGTGTTCACACATTATGAGAAACCATATTGTTAGTGTGTTGATTTGACTTAGCAGCTTCAGTGAACGTAGGCTAGATGGTTGTAAACAGTGCTCATGGCTTAATCTTATGTGTGAATCCAGCCATTCTGGCTTATTTCATATTTATTATTATTTTAAATACCACTCACTGTCACTCCTTTCACACCCTCTCATGCTTTTAATTTCTATTCATCCATTTCCCACATGTGTGTGTGTATATATATATAAATTATGAGTATGTATATTATAGATCCATGTTTTAACCATATTCTAAGTCGAAATTTTAATTTGCCATGGGCATTACCAAATAGGCTACAGATACTGATCCTTTTCTCTCAACATGGCTTTAGTGAATCAAGGACTTTATATAACACTTATTTGTAAGATGGAAAAGGTATAGATTAAGTTACCAGTCTTAGCTGGTATACTAACACATAAGTTCTTATTTTCTTTGTCTGAATACTCATAGACTTCTTTGAATTACTCTGTATATGAATGTTGAAGCCTAAATTCTGTATAGGAATCTGATCATGCAAACCCTTCTACAGGTTGCATTGTGGGAGCTACCAATGTTGAACAACAAATGAGAGAAATAAAAGAAAATAAAAAAGATTCAAAGATGAGGAAAGCACAGGAGATGTTAGGAACTCCCTCCCAGAGAGCTGAAGGGGATCAGACTATTTTTCAGGTCCATAAAGGAGTCAAAACATTTGCACTCAGTAAAAAGAACAATGCCATAATAACTGGTGGAATGGATCGAATTATTCGGATATGGAATCCATACATGCCTGGGTAAGATACTGCAATGACGCTTGTACAGTTCTATAATAATCTTCAGCTAACTATTAATTATTTAAAATGCATAATTGGTGTGATTTTTAAAGAAAAATGTAGAACAGATTAATTGATAGTTCACACTTAATTTAATACATCTTTAAGAGATCCCTGCTATTGTTACAGAAGGAGGGATATTTTTTTGTCATTATCAATTATGTAAATAAATCTAGGGTGTATTGTTTATTCATTATTCATTAAATTGTATTTAGATACAAACATTAGGATTTGTTGCAGGGAGAAAATTCAGCTCTCCATTATATTTCCAAAGCTATTTATGATATTCTCATATTAAGCATTTACTTAGCTTCATTTTCCCCTCCATTGATTATGGAGAATAGAATAGAACTATCCAGCACTAATGCTGGTGTGAACTAGTTCACCCCCTGCAGTGTGCTGTGGATAAGCACATGTGTGTGAACTGAAAAACTCGCAACTTGACCGTCAGGACCTCTCTGCAATGAGCATTGCGTGAATCTTCCTAACAATTATAAAATAGCCATATGAAATAAATAAATCCAACACTAATCTGCCTTTTGGGACTGTTGAAATATCGCTGCTCCTTCATGGAAACTTAAAAAGCATTTCCTTAAGGCATTTTTCCTGGTAATACATTTCACAAAAATCTTTGTCTTTGATGAATGACTGCTTGGCATTTTTCCAACCAGCCCACAAATAATTGAGTCAGAACAAAATTATTTTTGTTGCATATATTTGTGAATCTATATTTATGGCCATGGACAACTAATACTTTACATTGCACAGATTTCAGTAGATAAAGAAGTCTTTCAATTGAAAGTATGACCTATGGCTTTGATAGCATTACCTGGACAGATTATTGAAGCAATTCTGGTGAATTCAATTTTCTTTTTGTGTGTTTTTTAATTAAAATAATGTAAAGGTATCAGGCTAGAAACTGGAAGACTGAGAATTCTAGTCCCACCTTAGCACAAACCTAGCTTGGTGACTTTGGGCCAGTCATTCTCTCTCAGCCCAAGGAAGGAGGCAATGGCAAACCACTTCCACAAAACCTTGCGAAGAAAATTGCAGGAACTTATCTAAGTAGTTGCCAAGAGTCAATATTCATTTAATATACACTTCATTCAGTATTTGAAGCTGGTCAATATGTAATGTTCTCATTGAATTTTAGAAGACCCACATGCATGCTCAGGAGTCACATGGCCCCCATTTTCTATGTCCATGTATCTGAGGAGGATAAAATATTTTCCATATCAACAGACAACACAGTTAAGGTCTGTCTTTTTCATATTCCAAATTGTATTTCTTATATGCTAGTTCCTTCTATTTAGTATATGACAGTTCTTTTCTTGCAGATATGGGATATGGAGGATCAGACCTGTTTATTCACTGCTTGTTCAAAAAACAATGGAATTAAAGGAGAGATTACTGCTTGCCACTATATATCAGGCACTCAATCACTCTGTGTTGCCACAGATACACTGGCAATTCTTCACTTAAGATTACGGTAAAATGAAAAAGCAGCATAATTAGAACTACTGGTGTTTAGATAGATATCTAAAAATTGCATTTATAGAAAATCCAAAATGTAAGAAACTGCTGAAAATGTTCGAGGGTTTATGGAAAGATTATTATTTTGGGACTAGAATGCAGCAACAATACTTGAAATCTGTGGTATTTATAAGGATTACACTCTTAAGCAAAATATTTACAAGGGTATGATATTTTGTAAAATCCAGATGAATATTTAATTTCAAATATTTATTAATGTAGCTTTTGGATTAGCTAAATTAAATCTTTTAAAACCCATTATTTATGACTTCAGTATTTACTGATTAAGGAAAGTATTAGTTCCCCAAATATACAAGCATTAACTGAAGTAGAAGTATTTTTCAATATTTATCAGCCTTCTGATGAGCTTCAAAGCAACATAACTCCTGTTTTCAGACAGGCAACTTTCTTTTTATTATTAATATAATTAAGATGCTGGTAGGACAGATAACACAGGAAGTGTTGGCAGGAGGGTAGAGCTCCTCTTAGAGCCTGTTCTGAGCTGGGTGAAGGGGAGTTGAAAGGAAAGGAAGGATTCTGTGGTGCTCTTCTCTCTTCCTGTAAGATTCCTCCCCCCTTCCTTTACCCTGAATTCCACCCTGGCCAAATTTCCTTTTCTCCAATCTTTGCCGTTTTTCTCAAAATCCTTTTCTGCTTCTTTAAGCTCTGGTGTCTTATGTATTTCATTCTGTGGGTATAAAGGTTTATGATGGGACTGGAATGCTTCATTCATTTTTTGATGAAAGACGCATCTGAAACAATGTGTTTCACAATCTGGCATCCCATCATTCCAACTTGTGATCACTCGGTGTGCAGGGTTTTTTTTTAAACACTGTACTGTCTTCAGCTCTGCAAGGAATGGGATTGCCCTCAAGCAAAGTCCTCTTGCCAGTGAAACAGGTGGATAGTGAGGCTTCTAAGAGTAGCCTAGATCAACTTCAGATGCTAGTAGGGTCCTAAATTGCATTCTGATATTGGCACATTAATCCCAGGGGATCCCACAGCCTCCCTGTGTTTCACTCCAATCTCTGTAAGGCACTGGATCCATGTGCTGGGGAATCCACTAACACACTTACTCTCTGTAAGAATTAACGTGCTGCAGGGGTCAACCTCAGCCTCTGTGAAAGGGTCTTTGTGCAGAGAGTACAAGCTTGTCCCTATCTCCGTAGCCAATCTTTCAGCCCAGTTCCTTGGGTTATGCCTCTGTTTCAGGACTACCCCCATTTTAAAAACACTTTTGTTTGGAGGTAGGGTGGGGGGGTGAACTGATCTGCACCTGCATTTCTATTCCTTTCTTGATGTAAATACCATAGCAGCTTAGCAATAGGAAGGATCTTGACTCCCAGGTTATTATCCCACACCCTTCTGTTTACATAGCCATAGCTGGGCTCCAAAACAAAGAAGTGGGCTGTTTTGCCAGAAGACTCTTTTCTCTGAAATGTACCAATTTATTTATTTGCTTAAAAAGGGCCTGTCCACTCTATATAGATTTTTGAGGAGTATATAACAAAGCCTGGTCTCCTGGAACCCAATCATGGCGATAGGACAAAAAAACAGACAGAGATCTCCATGCACTGACAATAAAAGCGATTTTGTTCAGGAATATTTCATGCCCAAGATTTTCATTCCCTCTTAGGGATGGGTTACTTGGTGATTTCCCATAAACCTTTGTTTTGGGGAGCAAGGGGACTGCTGAAAGCAGAATAGGAAACGAAGCTGATTGGCATTAATAAGAAATAGTGGAAGGAGGGAAAAGCTTTCTCCAGCTACTGAAACAGTCTCTAATGTTCTAATGTCCATTTTCAGCTAGATTATCTTGTGTAAGTACCTGCTGAACATAGATTTCATTTACCAGTGAATACATAAAACAGATAAATAAGTGTATTTAGTATAGTATTGTGTTATGTGGGCTTTTTTAATATGCCATTCTGGCTTCTAAGTTTTTTTTTCTATGATTTGCTGCATTTACAGATAGTTCTCAAGTTACGACTGGTTGCTTTGTGATTGTTTGAAGTTCAGACATACCTGGGGGAGTACCAATGACCTGGATTTGAAGTTTCAAATCCAAATGAGGGACACTTGACCTCATTTCAGGTGCTCAGGACAAATGAGGGACACTTGACCTCATTTCAGGTGCTCAGTAACCAGGCCACATTTATGAATGTTTGCAGTGTCCCATGGTCATTTCACCACATATTATGGTGGTTTTGCTGAAAATCAGCATTTATTTCCATTTTTTTGGCAAAACCACGCCCAGAGCGAACCATTGATTTGCTTAACGATCATGGTGGTTTGTTTAATGATCACTGCAAAAAAAGTTGTAAAATCGGGTTGGTCATGTAACCAACCTGCTTTACAACCATCACAAATTACGACTGCGATGGGCAGACTCCATCACAGTCATAACTCGAGGACTACCTGTATAACCCACCTTTTTTTTGCAGCAATGTCTGTGTATATGTGGATCTCACCCCATTTTAGTCTTAAAGTCACCTTGCAAGGTATGTCAGACTGAGAGAGAATTAATAATGTTCATTGCCAGAGCATGTGGAAATTGGAATCTCCTGCAATCTAATCTGATATTCCAACCATGACACCACAATGCTTTGCAACCCTTTCTCACAGCAGTTTTAGTTAGAAACTGATACATGAGCTGGGCTCACTCTGGCTAGAGTATGATGGCTGGAGAATTTTGGGAATTGAAGTCCATGCATCTTAAAATTGCTAGGAATGAGAAACACTGGGCTAGAAAGTTTGAAGTTACATATGTTGTGGGGATCCAGTTATTGTCTTAGGATGGTGTATGATTTGGCTAACAAATTAAGCTGCAATATGCAGTCTAGGCTGGACTTCTGATTTGGAAAAGGTGTTTCCAAATGAATGTACATAGGAGTATCTATGTCTAATTAAGCAGCTGCATCATTTTCCAGGATCCCGAGATTATTTATTTGGGAATGGCGCATTATATGAATACAGCTGGTCTCAATTTCTATTGCTGCACCTATTCTGTGAAATAGCCTTCTCCTAGGAGTTAGACTGACCTGCCTTCCTAGTTCTCAGGAAGGCAGCTAAAAGGAAAGTCTTTGAGAGAACTGAATGCTTACCATCTTTTTGTTTTGTATAATGTGTTTATCAAGTTATTTTTTTTTCTATTTTTTTAGTATGCTCACATTGCAATCTTCTGGATTCAGTAGGGTTTACCGCAGATTTTTTTTAAACTCAGTGTTGGATTTCACTGTATGTGCTGAATCCTATCTGACACCTAGAAGCTTGCAACACCAAAGGTTTAGCAGCATACAGATCTAAATCAATCAATCAGTCAATAACCTGGGTTGATGGTTCATGGATTGTGTGAACCCCCAGATATTATGTTATTCTTCCCTTCAGGCTCTGCTTCCTGTGTGGAAAACTGTTCTTTCGAACCTCTGCAGAACTTTCAAGCAGGTGCCACAGATGAATGTTTTGAAACATTTGCTGAAAGAGGAATGGCTTGCAGAATTCATCTCCTTGATGCTCCAAGCTGTTTTCCCCTTGGAGTTGAGATCTGAACTGGCAAACCAAACTTGCTTGGCAAAACAAGGTCAATATCCTGTTTTTCTTAATCCCTTGGAGTGTTCTCTCTTCTCTGAGTACACAACTCAACAAGGATGCTCTTCACAACTAGCCAGTTTACTGTGGTGGTCCGGGAGAGCTACTCCTTACTCACTCTTTGGGGCACTCTCACCATGACAAGCTTTGTCCTGCTTGTGACAAATACATAGGGACATCCTAGCCAACAGCCTCCTTGTCCTGATGCTTTGTTTTGCCTTATTCAAGTTGCCTTAATTGTTTTGCATTAATTAATTTGTTTGACCTAACATGAAACAATGGGGCCGGTAAAAGATTGGGGGCTGCTTTCAATGGGCTTGGGGGAAGGGAAAGGTCACAGTCAGTGGGTCAATTATGCAAAGGGGGCAGGTCCATGCTATGTGTAGGGGAGCAGCCAGCTTTTTTGGGCCTCTCAGTTTTTGAAGGGGGTGGTATTTTTTTTCTCTTGTGCTTTTATGTGATAGAGCCTTTTAAGCTTAGTACTTCTTTCTGTTTCCTGCCTCAAAATAGCAACAAATGGCATTCAGTTGTGCAAGCTGAGGAGGCTCTCAGGGCTTCAAAAAGAGATTTGGGCCACCAGTGTGCCCCCCTCTGTCTTCATACCTTTTTAAAATGTTATATTTCTCTCCTTCAGGGATAGCAGAATCTGTACTCTGAAGGAAAAGCCATAAGCATTAGAGTTGGAGAACACTGCACTCTTAGCTTTCACCTTGGGGTGGTAGAAATAGGTACACAGCATCTTTTTCTTTCATCCTCCCTGTATTTCATTTTTCTGCCTTCCCTCCAGAGAGAAGAGGATTGCATAAACAAAGGGGCTCTTTTTAAATCCCTGCAACAGCCTTGTGAGGTAGTTTCAGCTGCCTCTGTGTTTAGATCAGGGATACACATGGTTTGTGTTTGTGTGTATGTGTGTGAAAATCTTCCTTAGCCATTGAATAGGATACTGGGATTCAAGTCAAATGAATGGTCAGGCCAGGACCATTTGTTTAAATTAAATGTTTAATTAAATTAAATTGTTCTTCATGTATTTAACTATTTTCTTCTTGTGTCACATTAAATTTCAATTCAACCACAGCTTTTTAAAGGGTTCCATGTGTTGCTGCTGAAACTTTTGGGTCCATAGATGGGCCTGAGGCTTCAGTTTCTGCAAATCCCTTGTTTTATTCAGCCCATCTTGATGCAGCATCTATCTAGGCAGCTAAACAAGTTTGGGCTTGGTTAACATTTGGATGGGAGACCATTGAAAAATGCAGGACTGTTGAGTAGGCTAAGAAGTAAAACTTGCCTTGAAATCAATTTGACTGACTTTTAAAGTCTTAACGAAGACTCCCAAATGCTTCCCTTTGACAAATCGTCTGGCACTCTAGGACGCTTATATTCTTAAGAAACATGTCAACTAGTACAAATCTGGACTAGATTTGGAAACTGCAGCTGGCCATCTCATGTCTCATTCTTTATCTTTCTTTGCCCTTTGCCATTTAAGCTTTTCTAGAGATGACCATAGGTTGACAGTATTTACCAATGATATATTTCATATGGTGGGTGGCTGCAGAAGCGGGCAGACTGTTACGTTACTGATGATTGTGTCAAGGAGAGAATCTCGGCAGGTGCAGCTTGCTATGTCGGATGGATACAGAGAATAAGGCAAGTTGCAGCTGCTCCAATCCTTCCTTTCATATGACTGAAAACAGTTTATCTCCCCATTCTCTTGGCAGCCCTTCCCCTCTTGGCACTGCCAAGATTTATTGGACTAAAGCTCCTCGATTGGGGAGAGGAATCCTGATGTAGGGTCAGAGGACCAGGTTGGGAAATGATTAAATTGGAAAACAAAGGTCTTGATCCTTGTCAAACCAACAGTTGCTCACCTGCATTGGCTTAGCTCTACTCCACACAAAGTTCCTTTAAACCAAGATTTGAGGGATTAGGAGAACTGCTTGGAGTAGGTGATTATGAAACTGAAGATCTACCATGAAGCTCTAGTCTATGCTGTAGAAGTTGGAAGGAGACTTAATTTTAGCTCCAGGGTGACTGAGCAAGGTATTGCCTCTCCTCCTGGCCAAGAAAGTGAGTGAATTCACTTGAAATAAAAATATTTTAGTGTAGTGTGAATATAGCCAAAGCATCGTCAGATAGTGGATTTGATGGCCACCAAATATGGTGATGGTCTTCAACTGAGTTGATTTCAGAAGGGGTTTGGATAAATACATGGAAGATCAGGCCACCAATAACTCTTGTTCTGATAGCTTCTGAATCATGGCAGCATACTTTAAGTTGGGAGGACACTGTAGTGCAGGAAAATCACGTTCCTCCCCATGTATGTGACTGGTGAGTAGTGGACTAAACATTGGCCTTGTCCTACAGAGCTCATCAAAGTTAGAGTTAGTGGCAAGCTGGGCTTTGTAGTTGGGTAAAATCTGAAGTGGTGCTGACTTGCTTTTGCTTGTCGGTTGAACAAGATGCAATTCTTTTTGCTCAGGTGGCAGTTCATCCCAGGTGACAAAGTCATTATTTTATTGGTTTGCAAGTGCTCTAGAGTGACCCTGCCATGCAATGAAAACGCTCCCCATTAACAGGCTGCAATTAGTGCCCACATCCATACTTCATGCTTCCTTGCTCCCTCACTTCTGAGCAATGAATTTGGAGAAGGGAGGATTAATCCTGTGATCCTCCCTCCAGGCTCTGCCTGCGACCCGGTTGCCTTGTGCTGAGCCCCTGCTCTGATGTTTTATTCTCTTCCGTTCTGGCATGCCTTGCTGGAGTTGGCCTCTCCCAGGACAGGAAGACGAATGAATTCCATTACGGGATCGTGATTTTATTCCACGTGTCAGGGAGTTTGAGATTAACTTGCTCACCAATCTGTGACAAAGCCAGATACACACATGCGCGCAACCCCCTTCTGCTATCCCAGCCATCCCCACCATCTTTGTGCTCCATCTCATGCAAGCAGAACTAGCTGCAATTTGTAAGAGTTGTGTCTTGTGTCTTTGAGAACCTGGGCTAGGAGTATTTTTTGCCCCTAATGCTACTTGCTTGCATAGACAATGGAGCAAACTGGCTCTACTCCCAGTGCCTTCTGTATGGGCTGAACCACATTCTGGGTGGGCATTTGGGCATGCCAGTCAATCTCCAGATATTCATTGCTTGCTTTGAATATGTATGTACTTTTAATGTATGGTACCATAAAAGTGCAGAACCCAACAGAAAAATGGCTACAAAGTTAGGCTTCCAGATACACATGAGAACAAGTCTGATGTAGTAGTTAAAGCATCAGCTAGAAACTAGGAGACTGGGAGCTCCAGCCCCATAAAGTCAGGTGGGTAACCTTTGGACAGGCACTCTCAACCCTAGGAAAGAGGCAATGGCAAACCATTTCTGGAAAACCTTGCCAAGAAAATTGCAGAGACTTTTCTAGGCGGTCTCTGAGAATTGGACACAACTGAATGGAAGGGAAAAAAAAGATGGTTTTTAAAAGCAAGTTTCTAGTCCTCAGTATAGAAATCTGTTTTAAAAGCTTGCACAGAACTTCTTTTGTACCATATAGAGGGAAGTTGAGTTTCCCAGTGTTTGAGTAAGATAAAGTCACAGTATCTATTGGGACTTCTTCTCCCTTCAGATAAGAATAAAGTGTATGAAATCTAATTTTTTTTCTCAATTTGTAAAATTATTTCTGTTTGCTAATTTTAATTTGACTCAGAACATCCCCACCTTCTGTATACCTTTGATCTGCAGTACATCGGTGTTATGTTGTCTTGGTTTTCTTTTCTTCTTTTTTAGACAGAAGATGCGAGGGGGGGATATATTGCAGGATATATGAAGATTAAGTTGCAGAAAATGCACTGGATCCTTAATAGCATTTCTAGAGCTTGCTCTTTTTGAGTACATTACAATGACATTACTACAAGAAATTAGCCTGGACAAGCAGGCACTCCCACCCGTCCTTTTTGGGGGGTGGGTGGGTGGAACAAAAGAGATGGTTATCTGATCTGGGAGGTCTCATAAATAATAACAATAGCCATTCAGTTAGCTTGAGGAGCTAGCAAAGTGGCTGGAAAAAGAGAGATGGTGATCCGGGGACAAACTGTGAGAAAGTTGGGCTCCTGGCCCTTGTGGACAAAATCCAGGTGTGTTTGTTACAAACAGGCAAAAGGTGGCTGTGTTGCATTGAGATAGCATAAAGGCCTGCCTCCAGCTGTATGGCTCCTGTATGTTGCCTGGGGGAGTTGGGAGCTTGACCCTCAGGAGACAAGTCACTGGCCCAGCCTAGCTCACCAGAGCACCAGACTACATGCTGACTCCTTCATCTTCCCAGTTTATATGCTGAATGGCTTTAGGTGAGTCTGCTTGCTGGCCCCATACAGAAACTGCTTTCCGCCCCATGGGACCAGATGGAAAGATTCCATTCTT
>JANHZU010003906.1:57618-69643 GCA_032468055.1 Acrochordus granulatus
ATAGTTATTTCTTTATCCTATCCTTGTTTGCAATTATCAACAGCAGCCACCACCACCATCGCAGCAGTAGGTAAACCTCATTCCATGCTGTAATACACAAAGTAACGCATCTAAAGACCAAGCCATGAATCGTTTGCATTTATGACAGATGTTTGCCCAGTTTGCACATTGGACCGTGAATGTGCCTAATAAAAACTGAAAGCAGAGCAAACTGAAATTATGATTTCAGACAGAAATTAAAGCAATGAGAATATTTCTGTGTACTGATAAAAAAAGCTGATGATTCAAGTAAACCTTTGGGAAATGGAGTTGCAAATCTTGGTGATGTGTTAGAAATGTGTTTGAAAAAATAACTTCTTAATATTGTGGAAAGAGTGGAATTAAATAATGATGCAATTGCTTAATAAATTAGAGCAAGCTTGTCAAACCTGGTCAACTTTAAAATGTGTCAATCTGATGATCTGCTTTTATTTATCTGGCTAATTTAGATATTATTGAATAGTTTCCAAGTTTTTAAATGTTGCCATCATTACAAAACCAATGTGCTCAGTTGTGTTTATTTTTGTAGGGGTAAGTCCAGGCTTATCCGGACCAGGCTTCCTGTGGCCTTGCTTCCTATAAACACTGGAAAAACTAATCTCATCTGTACCAGGTTTCACTTTCCCCTGTAAATATGGCATTCACGGGCACACTCTGTGGAGATATGTTTACCGGAAAAAGCAGGAACCTGGAAGGATGTTTTCATGCCTGTGAAGCTTGTGATAAGGGATGATCAACTCTTGCCTGATTGTCTTGTCTACTTATCTCATATCTATGTCCCACAACTGACTGATGTAATGTGGTCTGCTTATCAGTATCTATGTCCTACAACTGATGGATGTAATGTGGCACATGTGAATAAAAGGAGAGAAGGTGAGCTCAGAAAAATCAGCTAAGCTAAACTCAAGGCTCAAGCTTCAGCTCAACCCCTTCCCTTCCATTTTCCAAACAATGCTTTGTCCATCTCTTCTTTTCACTTCATATTGCTTAACTGATAGGCACTGAATTGATTAATTGAATAGTATTTAATAAAACAGAGATGCTTGAAAAAAAAATATGAATTCCAGTACTGATTGACCCGATCCATAATTTCCAGACTACAGCACATATCAGTTCAGATCATTGTTTAGCATAGCTGAGGAATTCTGGGAGTTGAAGTCCACACATTTGGCAAGGATGGACACCTTGGATTAGAGCAGTGAACTTCTGTTATCTGTGATACAACTGTGAAGAGAAAAATATGCTGGAAATTGAGGAATATCTCTTGGGAGTTCAGTTCAATGTGCCTTATCTTGTTTTCTAAAACATGTGTTTACAATATTCCTTGGAAGGATAAAGTATGTTTCCCACTGGAATACAGCATGATTTTCCTTACTTGATTTTCTATTTCCAATCTCCTGATGCACAGACTGTTCAGAACAGGAGCATGCTGGAATTTATGAATTCAGTCACCTGCAATTTTAATAAACTAGCCATGTGAAGGAAGCCATTAAAACATGGTAAAGGTAAAGGAGACCCTGCCAGTCGTGACCAACTCTAGGGTGCGTTGCTCATCCCTGTTTTCAAGCCGAAGAGCCAGTGTTCGTCCTGGGATGGCTCCGTGCTCATGTGGCCGGCATGACTGGACACCTTAAGGCGCACGGACACTGTTACCTTCCTGCCGGAAAGGGTGGTACCTATTTGTCTACTCACGCTCGTGCGCTTTCAAACTGCTAGGTGGGCGGGAGCTGGGGCGGAGCAGCAGGCGCTCACCCTGCTATGCGGCAACGCCGGGTCTCGAACCCGGGCCACCGACCTTCCAGCCGGCAAGCCGAGCTCTTAACCAAGTGCGCCACCGTGCCCCTATTAAAACATGAATGAATATCAAATATTATAGAATCTGGGTAAAGAAATAAGCACTAAATGCTGAAAATGTTGACTTCAGGATAAATGCATTGACTTTTCTATAAGCATAACATAATATTGTTCTTAGTGTATTATAATATGTTTTCCTTCAAGGAGGAATATATTTGTAATGACAACAACAGAATAGTAGATTATTTATTTATTCTTTTAAAAATAGTTTCTCAGACTTCATTGTTGGAAAATAAGGATAAGTACTTGGAAAAGAAATATATTATTTAAGAATTGTGGAACTTAAAGGATAAATATATTTTTGATCTGCACTGTGCTCTGGAAATTATGGATCAAGTCAATCTGTATTGGAATTCACAAAATTTATTTTCTCAAGCAATTCTGTTTAATTAAATGCTATTCAATTAATCAATTCAGTCTCTGTTAGTCAAGCAATGACACAAAATAAACACAATTGAACACATTGGTTTGGTAGTAATGGCAACATTTAAAAACTTGGAAATTTTTCCAATAATATCTAAATTAGCCAGATAAATAAAAGTCTATCATCAGACTGGCATATAGATTACTTCAACAAAAATCAAAATTATAATGTATTAGCATTGCAAGACCTATAAGAAAAAAAATCTTTGCAATAATGGAATATCTTTAAAAATTCGTATTAATGTAATACTGAAAACAATGTTAAGCCTTGTCCATGAAAAAAAACACATTATGGGCAAATACATAAAACCATTTCATTGTGCTTCTAGCCCATGCTGGATGGCATGGTACTAACGATGGTATTGTTTTAACATCTTCATAGAGTCAGCAACATACAAAAGAATAAACCTATTTCTGTAATTTATGAAACACAAACTCAGTGCCAACAGCAATGACATATATTATGGCAATGTTTATCTAACTCTTGATCTCAGTTGTATTGTATGAGCATAAGTATATAATCTTTATGCTGAAATCCAATGATGTAATGCTATTTTCTATGGCGCTAGCCTTGTGTTCTAGTTACAGTATGTAGGAATGGTTTTGACAGGGAAGCTTCTCCTGAGTTTAAGGATATGAGTCCCTTTCAGATCTTTGAAACCAGGTCTGACCAAAACAAAAATAATTCAGGCTCCATTGTTATCTGACTTGAAATATTTTCACCTCAAAAACTACCTACAAGCATGTATGTATTTGAGAAAGGTCATACAAAAAGGTATATATGCAAAATTATGTACAAGGACTATGTACGTAAGAAAGGAAGGAAATGGTATGCTTAAGTGAATGTGATTTTTTTTTACTTTTTTGTAAGGCAGAATCATGCAGCTGTCTGATGGAATAACTTAATAACTAGATATCTGTGATCATGACTTGGGTTAGATATAAAACTTCTCATACTCTTACACGATTCTATGAAGTCTGCCTTATGATTGCATTAAACTCTCTTCCCTTTCAGTCTCTGTGAGAATTTTGTTTTTCCACCTTTTCTCACTTTTCTACTCTCTAATTTAATGCCATCTGTCAGGCAGAAGCTAAGAGAGGCAAGAAGTTATAATGAACCACCTTATTTTGTCCCAGTGGTGCTTCCCCACAGCTCTCAGTAGGTCCTGGCAGTGCAATGTGCATGCTTGGTATTAATAACAGTGATTTTGTGTCTACAGAGTAAATCTCCCACATTGCCGAGTTGTATTTTAGAACACAATCAAAAGTGTGAGAAACATTGACAGAGAAAAGTGGACATTGAGTGACTGAGTTTCTCAAGCCAATTTGTCCCCTATTCTGCAACAGATTAATTCTATAAAATCGATAATGTAGATCTGTTCCAATAGTTCCTTATTATAGTTTCATGCTCCAGAATCAAAAGCAAACCGCAGCAATTGTTTAGCCTCTCCTAAACTGCTATTTCCAAACAACAATGAGATAAAACAATCCTGGTCAGTTTTTTTTTTTTTGACATAAAACAATAGGTGTGATCCTGGACTATGTGTGGAACATGTGTGAAAAACTGCTGCTAAATTGGAGACTCTTCCTTGAGGTTACATCTCGATGGTCACTTCGAAGCAGAGATAGAAGATATTTATCCCAGAATGTCTTATCATAATAAAACCTGATTTTACCTTCTCAAACAGTGGGCTGTTCCCTGTACATCCTGTGTTTTAAGCTCAAGACATCACTGATGCATTGTTTGTTTGACAAAGGAACATTCAGCAATATTCAGGAAAGAGACTGCACTTCTCTTCCGAAGTCCAGTCTTCAGTCTTTCACCATGTGCTTCTTCCTATTCCATTTCACCCCATTGCTGCTGGTAGTTTACTCATTCACCAACTAAGACTTGTCAGTGCTGGAGCATGACTTCAGTTTGTCTGATGTTTAAGCTCTTCACTACCTATTGATCACAAGGGGCAATGCAGTATAAATCAGGAATTTATTCTGTTTTTCTTCTTTATCTGTTCTTCTGCCTGCTTTTCGTGAGATTGCAAATCTCACAGTCTTCCTATCCTACTCTGCTTTCCCTGGTCACTTGCTCTTGGACTTAACCTTGGTCACTTGATAGGATTTACCTATGACCTAGGCTTTGCCTTTCTCTCACTTTTGACCCAATCCCACATTTCCTGTAATTTTTGTTGATGCTCCAAAGATCCTTTCAAATTATTATCCAGATTATATTTCCCTTCTCTAGAAACATACATGAAACACTTTCCTGGACAGTTTGCTGTTCCTTTTTACCCTAAGTGGTTTAGGCTGTCTTTCCTGCTCAACCCTTCTATCAGAGTTCACTTTTGTCTTCCCTTATTCTGTTTTGCCCAAAGACAAAAAAATATGTCTTTGTAGTGGCTTATGCTTGTCAGAGTATTACTGATTCATGGCTTTTTGCCTGCTTTGCAGTTTGTCTTCTGTGCATTGTAGACCAACTTTCTACTTTACAATTCCTGAAATACCATTCTCATTCCTTTTATGGAAAAATAGTCTAAATTTCTGCTTGAAATGTAATCTGAATCAAATAATTTTCTGAGCCTTTCTGTCAAATAGAAAACATTCCCTAAGATATAGTTTCTTCTAACCACACAACAGTGGATATTCTTACATAATGCATTATACATTGTTATCTATAAACAAGAAGTGGTGGTTTATAGAGAACAATGACTAGGTAATCATGTAATACTAAGCTAAAACTATAAAATTATTGATGAGCTATTAACAGTTCTAAAGCTATCTTCCTAAATAGAGGGATGTCAATATTGAGAAATTAATGTGTTATCCAAAAGAGAAAAGGCTAAATGATGTTTAATGTGATGCAGAATAATGCTGTGCTTAAGAATAGAGCAGCACCTGATGGTAAGGAAAGCTATAGAAAGTCAGAACTGCTTAATTCTTGAATGCAGGGGGTTGTCCCAGGGTTGTAGGACAGACTGGGAAGTCAAAAAGACTCACAAGGGAAGGCAGGGGCAAACCATGAAAGACTACTTCAGTGTTAGCACCAGGAAATATATATGGACACATCTCTGTCATTCCCAGGAATTCAACAAATAAGCTTTTACTCCATTATCTCACACAAAACTTGTTCTTTGGAACTGGGAAATGCTTCAGTCCCTGCAAAATAGTTTTTCCTGTTTTTATCTTTTCCATAGGAAACATGTTTTAAAAAAATATTGAGAGGGAGACAGGAGAAGTAGCCTTGTTATATGCAGAAAGTAGCCAAGGGGTTGGTTTCTCTATTATTTATTTTACTCTCCTTTTATTGTAAAGGTTTCTGTTACATACATACTCATAGTGCGATTCTCTTTATGACAGTGCATTTCCAATACTTGGAATAAATGGGTGACTAGCTTGACCATAGTTTCCTGATCCTAAGGCAGTGTCTTCAGATGAAGAAACAGCAACTCTCTGGTGTGATGTTGTAGCAAGTATCCTTTTTTCCCCCCACACGTATGTTTAACACTATTGTCATCACATGAACTCATTCCCTTGTGTAGAATTACCATGGATATATAAGAGTAGGGATAAGTGAATCTGTTTCATTTACTGTATGAAGACATCTGTTTCATTTACTGTATGTTTTAGACTGCAGATTTCCACTCCAGCATTTATATATTTGTAGAGGTTTCAGAAGATAAATCACGTATTTGCCCGATCAGAAAGGCGATTACCCAATGTGTTCCTTAAATGCATGTCATAATCAAGAGATATCTTTCAGCTTTGTTTCTCTTTTGAAAAGCCTGATGTGGTTATAGCAAATCCAGGTACTTTGGTGAGGTTTTTTCCTCCCTTCTCTGGAGCTTTCCAGGCTGACCAGGCCATTTTCAATAAGAAGCTTTCAGGAATAATCAAGTAAATGTGGAATAATGTGTGTTCACATGGTCAGCCTTAAAAGCTTGAAAGAAAGAAACAATCTTTGTTTCAAAGGGACCTCGATTTGCATTTTTCCAGGAGGTTGCACTTCCAATACAGATCATGTACTCTGTTAAATGTGGAAAAGAGTTTCTTTGATTGTAACAGTTAACCCTCAACTTTCACTTTCAAGAATTGAGAACAAATTACCTCATTTTATTATTATGTAATACTGATGATGAAATTATGTTGCAACTGCAGCATGAGAATGGCATAATCCATGAGATGGAGAGAAAGAAAGTTTAAGGCAGGGAATGATGATTTGTATGGTGTTATGAAGAAAAAGAGAATGGAACTCTATTGCCAATCCCTACCCCAACTTATTCCATGAGCTACATTTTCAGTTTGTTCAGTGGTACCAGCTCCAAATAAATCTTTGTGTAATAAATCCAGCCACACACAGTGGGAGAGAAGTCAGACTTGGCCACATATCACTGAAGCCTATCAGAATAAGAAAAGAGGACTATTCTTCCCTGAGACCTACCCAGTTAGGTTTTTGATAGTCATCAGCCATTATTCCAGGCATGAGGAGGTGGGATAGCAGTTGTGTCCTGAGAGAATCTTCTAGTTGTGAGATAGAGTGGCAGTTATATCCTGAGAGACGAAACCTTTACAGATGATTGAGTGTGGGCCAATCCTTGCATGATTGGGCTTGCTGAAAATACTATTTTATCCAGTTGTATAAAAATATCTCGTCTTTGATCTCAATGCAAGAATGCCCAAGTTACTAATCTTGGCTAATTTTAGCTTCCTCTATCTGGAATAGGAAGCAGTTCAGGAATTTATGGCTGCCATGACCATAAAAGCTATCTCAGGGCTGACCCACGTGGTGACCCACACTGAAACAGGATTACCTCAGAGCAGATAAAATGAAATGTGGTATAGCACAACATTTGTTTCACAAACAGATAACTTCTTTGTGACCTTAGGGTTAACTGGAATCATTAGCCTTTGCAGAGAAATGGACCAATTCTAATCAACCACCACAGGGAACTAATAGAATTATTATTCATGTGGAATTTCAGTCTACTTGCACTATTTAGAATGACCAACCCTTAATTGGAAGAAATGGACCAAAGATCCAATAAATGAAAATTGTGATAATCCAGTTGTTCACTTCATGGGAAAAAAAATCACTTAATATTCACTACAAGCTGGATAGAGAGGACCCAGTGAGACTACAGACAGGCAAAACTGTGGCCAGGAATACCAAACTCCAGTTGTGCATTATCTAGAGAAGGAGGTACTGAAGATAATCACTCATACCCTTGACAACTTCCATTGGATTATTGTGATTTGCCTAATCTGGGGCTTCTCTCAAAGATTATCTTTGTCAGAAGTGTATGCTGGTGAAAAATTCAACAATTTATGTACTTACATAAATTCTCATTGTTGTCCTGTGACACTTCTGCCATAGATTGCCACAGATATCTGCATGGGATATCTGTTCCTTTGTATGTTCAGTTTAAGGTTCTGGTTAAAGACCTCTGTGATTCAGAGGGTGGTTTTCTATCTGATCACCTATCCCAGACAGATTCTGTCCACCACCATCCAAGTGAGAAGATGCCTACTGAAGGTCCACAGTTTTCAAAAGAGAAAACACAAGTGGACATTCTCTGCAAAGTGTCCCTTCCTTTTGAACAATTGGGCCCTGATGAAATGACAGTTCCTCTTCTCATGACCTTCCAGGCTGCCTTTGAGATTTGATTTTTGAATAGTTTATAGTTGTGGAGAGTTTAGAAGATGACCATGATGCAGATATGTATGCTTCATTACCAAAGCAATAAGGTGAAATATATCCCACGTCCACAGCATTCAGGGTCAAATAATAATATCAGCAATAGAATGTAATTCTTTTTGTCAGCTACATGATCCAGAGGAATACCAAGAGAAACAGAAAGAAATAAAATAAGATGATAGATAGACAGACAGACAGACAAACAGACAGACAGACACTCACACACTTTCAGAAGGAATTTTAAGGACTTTTTCATAGTTACAAGTACTTGAACATTCCTAGAGTTTTCATAGGATATAGTTTGATTTACAGATTGTTGATCAAACAATAACAATATTTAATTTAGTCACAAATTAAACCATCTTAATCACCTAATTTTGGCTATTTTTGACTAATTTGAACACCCCATTACAGAAAACCATCCCCAAAATATAAAGGATAGTGCTAGGTTCTCAATTATGGAAGCTTAGATGATAGAAGAGGCCAAGCTATAATGTGGGGCTTAAAAATCAGTAGTTTGGTTGCAAATTTAAAATGGAGTGGGATTTCTGTCTCATTTAGCTTGCAACACTTCATGCTAAACATTGCTGGGAAACTGCAAATATTCTTTTCCTCCCCTGTTAACACACTTCATCACAGTCCCTTTTTTTCTTTTTTGCTAGTGTATTACTATTACATCAGTAAATATCTCTCTTTTTAGAGACCTTGCATTTTTATTGCCTTTATTGATTCTTTAACTCAGCTATTTTGCTGTGTTCCTCTCACCCATCAATTCCATTGATTTCCTGCATGCTCTCCATTAAAGTTTCAATGCTTATAAATCCTAATGCATATTCTTTAAAACCACTTTTCTTGAAGACTGTATTTGTTTATATTTTTTAATTGAGAGTTTAAGGAATCCATCTTGCCTCTACAGTGATTAATCCTTGTCTCCATTTGCCTTGCTTTTTTTTTAATTAAGCTTTAGAACAAATCTTTATTTTCAGCAAACTTCCACATCATGATGCTTCCACTATTTAATTTTCTTGGCAATGCCAAATGTGATAAGCAGGAGAGGAATTCGGGAGTTATAAACATGACACTTGGCAGCTGACTTCAGAAAGTGGAAAAACATTGCCTCCAAATTATTGGTTGCAGGTTACATAAGGGTTTGGTGCAACACTGAGCTTAAATCTGAATACTGAAGACTGCCATCCTTCCTAGTGTATAAGATTTTTTGCATGTGAATTGGTCATGTTATTGCTATATTTGGCTAGGAAATGAGTCCACAAGCATTCAGAATGATTGGCCAATAAAATCTAAGGTCCCTGTTCTTACAAGTCATCATTGCTGCTTCCACCAAAGTGCCCAAAATGTTTCAGAGGTAGTCAGGGATTGGCTCGGATTGCTGCCAAACCCTATACATTATCTCACTTAATATATAGGGGCCAATTATCTAAAAGCCATGCATTCTGGTTAATGCCTGGAAAGGACATTCCATCACTCCAAAAATGACTTCCTTTTTAAATAACTCCAGCAACCCACATCCCATTAAGTTATCCATCTTTCCATATATAATACAAGCTGGTGCCATTTCCCTTTCTCTCACAACTCTCAGTGGAAACTTGATGAAGCTCCTGCTCCTTCAACACAGAGAATCCTGCCACTTTGCCAGGGGAAGGAGAACAAAGGGAGTCATGGACCACAAGGAGAAGTGCAACCTCATTGCCCATCCTGGCATATGTCCAAGGGTCCCCTCCTTCACCTGCTGGTGTAGGTTTACCTCACCAGCAAGCTTCTGAGTTGCAACTCATCCTTCCTTCACTGCCCACTGCCACCAAGAGATTTGAAATTTTGGGCATTGTTCTAAACCAGCCAATCACTGCTTGCCTGTTAGGACTTGTTGCCAACTGACTGGATGCAGGGACCTGAAGGAAATGAAAGAGAGGGTCTTTCCTTCCATCTTCCATCTTCCATCCTTCCTTGTGCCACACAATCTATTGGTTTCTGGGAAAGATAGTCAGAAATCATGAACCATATCTAATCATGGTGATGCTGCAGTGGCTACAATTTTTGGCTAATATAGTTGGTGTGAAGATGCTTGAAATTTCAGTACATGGAAGTAATGGATACTGGATTTTGGATTCATTCATTAAATTTGACAAATTTTGATACCTTGATTCAAAATGGTTGCCCTGTGATGAACCATTTTACCCAACTGAAAGTCACAAATAGACAAACATACAGGACAGTTTTGGTAGTACATTCATATTATAGTATATTTGAGAGTCTTTTTTTAATTTGGTGGCATATAAATTTGATAGATAGATAGATCGATAGATCGATAGATATTATGAGTTCTCCCAGGTAAATCAGACAAGAAAACAAGACTAGATGAATTAATTCTACTTTATTGAGTCTTCATTAACAAAATCTGTTAATCTGAAAGCACAAACTTCCTATAGCCACTTTTAATTGCTTGATCTATTAGAGAAGGTCTTTTCTAAGTTTCTTTCTATGACTGTTAAAACACTGGGGCTCCTGCCTCTTTTGTCTGATTATTTTATAGGCAGCATTTATTCCCATCTTCCCCCAAAGGATATTCCATTATATCTATAGACCAGTGCTTTCTATAGATATTGGTAGGCTTGTGAAATATGTGGCAACTATATGTAGCAGGATTTTACTGCTTTTACTGAAAATTCTAACCATTTTACATGTGTGTGTGCTGCGGCAAAATATTTACAAAAAGATTAGGGTTAGGATCGAGCTTGTGCTACAACATTGCCTTCATCATTCAGACTCCCCTTCTCCCTTACTCCTCCACCCCACGTGGATATTGCTGCCGTGCCAAGTGTTCAGTGTAGGTTATTGTGCTTAAAAAGAAGGCAATGTGGAAAAATGTTAATATTATTTTAAATTGGAAAAAAAATTAAGGAAACTGAATAAAAATCAGATATAATTGTTAACCTATTTGAAAAAAAAAATCTAAAACTGAGTGGTAAATCTTCTTGTCGAATTTCCCCTTATTCTTAAGAATCTAACCTGCTTGCAAGACCGGCTCAAACATTGCACTTGCATTGACATTAGTAAAACAGAGTTCTTGCCTCTGCTGAAGAGAGAAAAACTTTGATTATTTTAAAATTAGGGGCCAGCACTCCAGGAATTGTGAAGATGGAAAAAACATGGGTCTAATACTGTTCTTGACAGTTTCCGATTACATTTTCCAGGAAGCAAGAAAGCTCAGGTGACTGATGCAGAGACAACATGTGTATAATTAGGTAACTTACTTCCTTCTAATAAGGAATTTGCATAAGATTGATTTCTGTTTTCTGAGTTGTACTAAAATCTTGTCTTAATCTTCTGTAAGGCAGGGAATTGGTGTTTAATATCAACGTCTTTTTATGTATATTTCAGTTGCGTGCATGAAGGTATGATTTTTATTCAGAATATTCCTGTGATTTGGAATAATAATGTTAAATCTTTTTGCAACAACTCTTCCATGATCCTATCAGAAAGAAGTAATTTGCAACATTTCTATGTCTCCCTGAAGGCATGTATTTTTTTACAGGAATTTCTTTTCAGTTATTTTCGCTGTTTAAATAGTTCAGTATATTACCACCTTCACTATATATTTGCATTTTAATACTTTAAAATGATTTTTAATAGTTTGTCTTTCTTTTTATTCTGTAAAGTTCAATTTTGTAAATCCCTTTTGAAATTGTCCTCAAAATTATCTTGCCCCATGTCTCCATGCTATAGGGATAGGAAGTAGCAGTGTAGAAATTATTTCAATTCTGTATTTTGATTTTTTAATTTCCAGAAAGACAACATAAAAGTGGGAATTCTATCTCTGGTACACATTAGTCACTACTCCAAAGCAGAGACTTCTCGCACAGAAGGCATGAGATCTCCAATCTTCCACCCTATAGGTTCAACCATCTGTTATAATCATGTCTGTGAAGATTCTCACTCGTCCAGGGTAATTGCATCGCAACAAAGTTTAAAAAAACAGGCATCTGGACTGGATTTTTCTCAAGTCGA
>JANHZU010003906.1:94764-109133 GCA_032468055.1 Acrochordus granulatus
GTTAACCGAATTGAATCTTATTAAAAAATTTTGCTCATCTTGCAGAACACTCGATAACCACAGTACTCGCAATCCAAAGTTCCACTGTATATAGCTTTTTTATGTCCTCACTCCCCACCTCCCTGTTGGTTGCTGAATCAGAGAATATAGTTCTAACAGCAGCCTCTAAGTAATAGAAAACAGTAAAATCCCTGAGCAATACATGGGTGCTGTTGTCTATTGTACATGTTTGCTCAGAAGGAAAATTCTTGCTTTGATGGATCCTGTGTAAGTTAGCCCCCAAAAGTACTGATTTTTTCCACTATTAGTGTAGTGCAGATTATATCTTTTTTTCAGAAATCTTTTGATTATATGTTTCTGCAATATATCATAGCAAAGTTTCATATTTCATGTTTTTAAAAGAAAGACTTGGGGTGGGTGGCTTTGCTTGATTATAATATAACTATTGGCTACATGATCCTTCCCAGGGAGAGCATTGTAGTAAAAGGACACCACAAAGAAGTCTTTTACCTAATCACCACCAGACTGTTTACACCTCAGTCTGTAGGGGATATTAGATTGAAAAGTTTTCAGAGGTGATACTGTGAATAGGCATGCATAAGAGATTTTTAGATAAACTTAATATTAAATGATATTATTTAATGATAACATAAATTAGTAGTTTGTCTTTAGATTATGATTGTTTAGAAACAAAACACCTGTCTCTGTATAAGTGTAATAGAATTAAACTTCTTGTTTGAATTTAAATTCTAAAATCTGAGGCTGTCAAACTTCTACATTGAATAATTTCAATATTTGTTTCCTTGTCCAAATGCCATATGTTACAATACATTATATGAATTTTTGAAAATAAATTTGAAGATACTCAATGATGGGTGGTGTGTACTTATACAAATAACTATAAGTGCAGTTTGATATGGTTTAAGTTTGCTGCTCTATAGGTTTGGGGATTTGTTTTGAAATTATTCTTATTTACAGAACAAAAAAATACAATTTTGCCTTGATTCCTGTAGTCTTGCCCATCTCTCGGTGTTAGAGAAATTCATTATTGATCATTTGACAGAATATCATGAAGCAGAAAATTTCTGTGTGTGATTTTGGTTATGTGTAATTTCATTATTTGACTTTTTCAAATTAGATTTGATCTGTTTGTTGGCCTCATGTAATCTAGCCATGAAATTATATCTGGGAGAGGATTGGCAGAGGTACATTAGAAGGTAGTTTGTAAAGAACTGATTTTAGCCCATGTCATATATCTCCCTAGAATATTTTGTGTGAATATTTTGTTTGAATCTACCTGACAAATATTTATTCATGTAGATTATTTGTATGGCTACTCAATCTTATAATAGCAAATCTGCAAGCTTAACTGTGGTTAAAAGCATATAAAATAGAAAAACCAAACAAATCCTTCCCTCCTCATGCAGGACAGCCTGCCTATTAGTAATCCTCAATTTACAATTATTTGTGTAGCAATGGTTTGAATTATGATGACTTCAGAAAGTGATTTACAACCCATCCTCAAAATTATGACCCCCCCCTCCAGCCACATCATTGCAATTTATATACTTGACAACTGGCTTGCATTTATAACAGTTGCAGCATCTTATGGTCACATGATCACAATTTGTAATCTTCCCAGCCATCTTTGGACAAGCAAAATCTATTGGAGAAGGCAAATTTGCTTAACAACTATATGATTCCCTTAATAATCATGGTGGTTCCCTTAACAACTGCAGTAATATTTATATATCTTTTTTTCTATATCTTTGCATTTCTCCTTTTTTCTTTACTTTTTATATTTTTCTTAGCTTGTATCAGGCTTTTATCGCTAGAGTTGTAAACTCTAAAAAGAATTATTTAAAGTATTCGTGATAATTGGAAATAAAATTGCTTAGATTTGTTTAGGGTTGAACATGATTAGGCAGGTCCAAGTGAGTTGCCTGGTGGATAGACTTATTATATTATCAGTATGGAGATTGATTTTGTGACTCCTGAGGAACTTTCTTTGAAACAACTCTCAGCCTGTGAGTTACGCTCAGGCCCCCATGAGTTGCCAGAGTGATTGGTGAGGTGTGCCGTGATTGGATCCATGTTAGTCCCTTTGAGGGGGTCGTGGTGCCAGTGGCCTTGGGGGAGGGGGTGGTGTGCCTCCTTCTGAAGAGACCTTGACTAGACCCTTCCACTCTGGACAATCATTGTCCAGTCTCCAAACTTCCCTTAATGGAGAAAGTTATTGAAAAGGTGGTTAGATATCAGTTGCAGAGGGTCTTGTGGATTATCTGGATTCAGGACAATGTACAATGTAGAGACAGAATCGTACAGGTTGTTGATGAGCTTTGGTTAAGCTAAGATAGAGATGTTGCATCCATCCTCATGCTCCCTGATCTCCTAGTTGTGTTCAGTATTAGTATTCATAGCATCCTTCTGCACCAGCTGTGGGTTAGGAGGAGGTTGCTGTGATGGAAAGGTTTCAGTTGCAGTTGATGGGGAGGTAGGGTTATGGTTGTGCCTGCAGTCTCTCATTTGTGGAGTTCCTCAGGACTCAACACTCTTGTTCCTCTTATTTAACATTTACATGAAACCACAAAGTGAAATTGTCAGATTTGATCTGATATCAGTAAGTTGATGATACCCAATTTTACATCTCAATTCCAGGCTGCACAGGTGTGTTAACCCACTGTCTATTTGGGCCTGGAGGGACAAGTTCAGGCCTATTCCTGACAAGACTGAGTACTTGTAGTTGCTCGGGCCCCCTGGGTCTTGGAAGTTTTCATTTTGGTTTTGGATGGGATTATACTTCCCCATTCAAGACTACTGTGCAGTTTGAGGGTCATCTTGGATTTGCAGCTGTTGCTCACAGAAATTTATGGCCAGAAGGCCTGTGTACAAGTTTATTTTGTACTCCAATTATACCCTTTCTTCAGTCATCCTTCAGATGGTCACCTATGTCCTAGTTGCCTCACAAGTGCTCTATATGGGGCTTATTTGAACACCATCTGGAAGCTACATTTATTTCAAAGTGTAGTAACATGCTTCTTATTGTTCAAATGTCATCACTCCTTTGCAAATTGTATTGGTTACCATTGGATGAATTGCTTCATGGCATAGGTACTAGTTATTTGAAGGATCACCTATCTTCAATTGTTTTTACCTGTCTGTTTTGATCCAGTAGAGTAGGTACACTCTGGGTCTCTTCAAGAAAAATGTCATCTTGCAAGACTGAGGAAATATGATTTTTCTGGTATGGTCCCTGCCCTCTAGGGACAGTATCCCCCAGGAGATACATACAGCTCATTCCCTTCAAATGTTCCGAAGGTCTCAGCTTTTTCTGAGAACTGGGTTTAGAATGTTTATCAGCCCCTGACAATTTTTTTTGTTTGTGTGTGGGTAGGGGGATGGGGGGTGTTATTTATGTGTTTTGTCCCGGAAGCCATGTTTCTTTTAATTTTTTTTTTAATATTGTAAGCCACCAAGTCTCTTTTTAGAGTTGGGCAGCCTGAAACCCAATAAATAAATGTAAGGCCAAAGCCACTATTTACTTCAATTCAAAATCAATATTAGGTCTTGTCCTTTATGTACATTCTTTAAATGTCCATGGTATTTCTAAGTGAATAATAAAATTATCTTAGCATATTTTTGCTTTTCATGCTGATTTTCATTACTGGTTAGCAAACTGCTTTTGCACTTTCTAATTAAAATAAATTTTTGGAGAAGCAGAAGATCTATGTCCTGCCAGTTTGCAAAACATTCCATGCATCCTCTGTTTCAGGATATTCAAAATATCAACATTAGCATTACAAGCTAATGTTTCTCAGCTTTTTTTCACTACATCAACTAATTGAATAATTCACAGAATTATTAACACAGAAGCCAAGCATAGGGTGGAAATCAGTGCTGTCATTCCATTCATACAACTTTTCACCAGATTTTGATGACAAAATGAAGAACTTTTTTCTTCTCTGAAATCAACATGTCTAATGGGCACTCTCTAGAATTTTTGGATCAGATTTTTAGAAGTAAAGCTAGCTTCATCTGAAAAGGAGGAGTTCTATTTTGTGAATAAAATGGCAACTTTGGGTTCCATTGTTATGGTTGATAATATAATCAGCCAGATGCATAGCCTGGATTGACATTTTTGTCCACCAATTAAGTCTCTCCCAAGGACTTGAGATAGGGAGATGTTGTTACATGCATCATCTCAGAATGTAAGCAGTTCCAAGTAAAGCTGCCTTTGGCAATTAACTGATGGCCATTTTGTCAATGCCAGCTGGTGTTTAACTGGCGCTCCAGAGGTTTTGGAATTACATCCAACGTGCCTGTTACTATTTGCTTTTTTTTCTTTGCCACAGTTATTGTACTTCTATTTGTAGGTTCTGTACCCAGAACCGATACCCAATTCTATAAACATCGTGGCTGTACTGTAGGCAAGCTGATTGGTTTATATAATAGATGTTAATTTAATTCTTGGAAGTGCCTTACTCATTCTTACATCCTTCATTATAGCAGGTAGAATAAAAATGTTTGTTCAGAACAAACCAGTACGCTGAATATACAGATGTTAATTGGTTTCATTATATCTTGGGAGCTGGTAACTTTCAAATTTGTGAAGTCTTTTTCATTTTAACAGGACAAGAAAATCTTCCAAATGAGCGTGTGACAGAATCTAAACGTAGCGAAATAATCCAGAGCCCACATAGTCTTTCTGCATATGTATTTCCTTGCTCTCCATGTTTTTACTATTTCAGTATTATTTAATTTTGGAAAGAAGTGATGTTGTTAAATGATTGATATCCAGAATCTTGATAGTCTCTAAAATCATCCTGCAGTCTTGTTATTTTCTTGATTTTATTATTTTGCTAACATAATAGGGACATTTCATTGGTGTAAGAATCTGCTACTCTGTTCTTTTTTTTGGAAATGCATATTCAACCATTACTGAAATAATAAGGATGTTGCAGATTTTTTGTGGTAGTTGCTATATTTTGTGCATCTAAGATCACATTTTAGTAGTGTTCAAATGCTCTACCCATTTTTAGCAAACTTTTTTTTAGTTTGAAAGTCTTTAATTAGTAACTTTCACATATATGGTTTTAAACAGAAATCCTAATTAAATAATTTTTTAACATATCAACATTCAGGTGGAATTAATTCCATCAACTAAAGACTTAGCGGATTTAGTGTAAGTAGATTATGCTGCATATATAATCCAAAGATAAGTTCACTGTCTTCCTTGCTTGCTCTCCAGATTTAATTACTCAAAATAATAGCTTTCAAATACTTATGATGCGATTACTGTTTTAACAAATAGGCAGAAGGCATGTGCACGCACTGCCACCTGTATGGGTATGGAGTAAACAGCATGTGGCAGAGTTGGCAGAACGAGCGCACTTGCCACGTTGGCAAAACTCTTGCATGGAGTTGCTGTCTGAACGAGAAATACAGAGCGCGCTGACTGATGCGCAAGTTATCATGCAAAGTTTGCTTGTTGTGTGAGTTATGGCTCATCTAGCGGAATAAATCTGATTAAATTTTTTTGCTCATCCTGTGAGTTGCACATTTTGTGAGTTAGTCGTCTTGTGAGGTACCACTGTACTTTGATTTAAATTGAATTATTTTGGCTAATAGAACCATGCTTAGGTTCTGGCATGGTTTATCCTGCCAGAACCTAAGCAAGTACACTTTTTGAGAATTTAATCCATGATTGTCTGACTTTGAAATCCATACTATCCGACTAGGCTTGTCCAGAAAGCTTGATTTAAAAAATACCTTTTGTTTAGATCGCCTGGATTCTTTCATATTGCCTTTAGGATACTTGCTGTTGCATATCTGATGAGCATCTGAGACTGGAATAGCTTTCAGCATTATAAAGTGCTATGTTAGGCTTGAAGAAGCAGACCTGGATAGCTCAGTTCTTATCTAACTTTCTCCAACTGCCAACCTAACACCTGGACTTCCCAGGTAAGCCTAATGGTCTTATGAGGGATTGGACGTCTGGCATCTGTGCATACACAGAGACTCCAAACTGATGCCCCTCTTCACTCCTGGCTCAGGTCCTCCTTCTACCCCATGCTGTTGCTTTTTATAGACATATTCAGACTTGTGGTAGATGTTGACAGTTATAATAGATGCCTCTTAAGTCTGGGGAAATGAACATAAAGCCCATCCATGAAATATTGCTCCTGCCTATATAGCAGATCATATATTTGCCTCCACAAAGCATAAAACTATCCATTTCACAGAAATACCCATTTCCTTGCTATTCTCTGGAAATCTGCATTCAGTTGGGTATATCTTTCCCTTTCTCTCCTGCCTTTTGCCTTCTTTCTTTCCTCAGCTATTTCTAAAGCTTCATCAGACAGCCACTTTGCTTTCTTGCATTTCTGTTTCTTTGGGATGGTTTTAGTAGCTACCTGTTGTACAAAGTTATGCACCTCTGTCCATAGTTCTTCAGGTACTCTGTCTGCTTGATCTAATCCCTTAAATCTATTTCTCATCTCCACTGTATATTCATAAGGAATGTCACTGAGGTGATACCTGAATGACATCGTAGTTTTCCCTCCTTTCTTTAATTTCAGCCTAAATTTTGCAATAAGCAGCTCATGATCTGAGCCACAATCAGCTCCAGGTCTTGTTTGTTTGTTTTTTTCTTTATGTATTGTATCTATTATTTTATGGCATCTCTGACACAATTTTATTTATACACTTGTTTTGTAACAAGCAACAGATAAATAATAACAACAGTTACATCTGATGTTTCTTTTAAAAGCCAAAGCAATCACCATACTCTGTATCATAAAAAGAAAACTTGCTGAGATGGCTTGATGGTTGAGGTGGCCATTTTTATTTCTCTCATTTCTTTGGGTTTGTATCTTTGTTTTTTATGGTATTTATTAATATGAATTTTTATACTTTATATCTGTGGTTTGTTAGACTGCTATTTCATTTTATTGATATGTGGTGCCTGATGTCACCTTTGGTGAGATGGGCTCTAGATAAATTTGATTAATAAAATAAATATAATTCCTATCTCATCTTAATTTAGAGTGGAATCTAACAGAAGGTATTATCTTCAGTCAATTATTGTTAGCTATGGAAATATTAAACAGTAGATGGGAAAAAATAAAGGGGATGTTTGTGGGAGAAGGGGTAATTTGAATGTTTTTGAGATATTTTGTTGTGTTGTTAGTACATTTTTAGGTTACTGTCATGGTGTGAATCTTATGCTGACTGTCAGCATAAATGACATACTCTTAAAATGAAATAATGGTCTAGAAATACCCAAAACAGCTCTTCTATGCATATCTTCCTATGTATTTTTACTCTTTCATTAGAAGCAACAGTAACTATTTGAGACATTAAGAATGGTTAAAACTGGTTTGCTGTTGGGTGGAATTTCACAACATTCATCAACTGAAAACTGTATTATTCCCCAAGGGACTTTGCCTCCTTCATCCTGGTTGGAGTCTGTATCACCCCAACAGATTTCTATTGGTGGGGTACTGGAGAACCTAGCTGACCTTATAATTCACACAGAACAAAACTAGCCAGACTCTTTACTTCTTATCTTAGGAGATTTTTAACAGAGAAAATTTCACTCATGAACTGCCCAGATATAGACATGAATTGCCCTGCTAGAGATAAGAATAAAATGGATAATTGCTATAGTACAATCAAAGAAGCTTATCACTTTGTTTCCCATGCATCCATTGGTCTCTCTGATTACTGTATGATCCACCTCATTCCTACTTATAGGAAGAAAAGTAAAACTGAAAAACCTGTGGTAAAAACAGTGAGAAGATGGTTTGAGGAGGCAAAATAAAGCTGCAGGCCTACTTTGAGTACATAGACCGATCTGACTTTGAAGCCGCTTCAGCAGACTTGAATTTTCTAATATTGTGACATTATGCATCAGCTTTTGTGAAGACTACTAAAACCTTGCACATAAGTTACAATAAGCTTTGGTTTACAGTGAAACACAAACAGCTTCATTGTGACAAAGAAGAAAAGGGATAAGATCCTGTATAACCAGGCCAGAAGCATACTGACTAGAGAGATCAGGGTAGCAAAAAGGAACAATTCTGAAAAGCTGAAAAAATCCACTTTCAGTTAATGATCCTGCTTCTGGGTGGAGAAGCCTACAGAACATCATTGGCTAAAGGTATCTTTCACCCTTTGTTGAGGAAAGACATCAACTAGCAGAGGACCTGAATGTGTTCTACTGCAGATCTGAGAAACAACCACCATTGTAGACCTACTGAAAATAGTCCCACCTCAGTTACATTAACAGCAGATATTTCCTCTACAACCACATCCATCCCACCTCCTGGGCCCTCACCATCTCCTGGGCCCTCACTCCTGGTGATTCTGGAAAAAGATGTTCAAAATCTTTTAACAATCAGAAAAACACCAGGCCTAAACAGCATGACCCCTTCCCACTTGAAAACCTGTACTGCACAATTGTCCCTGACTTCACATAGATTTTCAATAGATCACTGGGGCTGTGCTATATCCCATCTTGCTTTATACATTCTTTATACTATAGACATCTGTAGTCATGAAAACATTTGAGAGGCTGGATCTGGCCCATCTGAAAGTCATTACAGATCTGCTATTGGATCCTCCAATCCCCTTGAGAGAGCCAAGAGAAGATATCTTCATACCATTCTCACTCTGGACATAATTTGTTTGAACCTCTTCCCTCTGGACATTGCTATAGGGTATTGCAAACCAAAGCAACCAAGCGTAGGGAAGTTTTTCCTCCATTCCATCATTCAGCTGAATATTTGATTCATGCTATATGATAAGACACAAAGTGCAAAGAATTCTAAATTAACCAAAAGTCTAAGTTATATACATATTTAACACTAGATTGTGGTTCTAATTCTACACTTTACTATGTTCCTTTTCTACTGGCGTCATACTTTGGATGCACACTTTACATAATTTCATTTATTTGTGTATGTTGTTATTTTATTTACTGTTATCTTGCAAATATCCTGAGAGCTGCTGTACTGGAGTCAAATTCCTTTTGTCTCTAACCAAGCTTGGCCAATTAAGTATCTGAATCTGAAATGCTAAGTGTATTTTATTTGTTCTTTTTTAAGCTTTAAAAATGCCAGGTTGAAAATAGAATTGAGAGGAAAAGAGAAGAAGACCATAGGACTAGTCTGCCACTAGCTGAATACATTTTTAAAGTGCAGTATTAAGTTCAGCCAATCAGCCACAGGATGACTTTTTTTTTAAAGTCGAAGAAAATAACACCCAGGTATGTTATCTCATAAAATGGAAGTTGATAGTTTGCTACTTATTAATTGCCTCTAATCTCCACCACCATCCCACACTTGACTAACAAGTGTGAACAAGATATTTTGATCTAGCCCTTCTAATAATAGTTATATAGAAGTGGCAAATGGACAGTTTTTCCTTTCTAATTAGAGCCATTCAGGAATTCCAGTAGATATTGTAATTTAATCTTTCTCAACTGATGCTTATGATAAATCACTGTTATCATTGAACTTGAGCTTTTGTTAAATCTTAAACTGCATTGCATCATCACTATCATCATCACTGCCATTATGTCATTCCCAAATAGCATGCTTTCAATGCCTATTGGAAATTATGCAAACTTATAATGGAGTCTAATACTTTTGTGTCTGTTTGTTTGTAACCTTCAATTGGATGAAATTGGAAGGTATAGGGCAACAATTATTGAACCAAAAGAACTCAAATGGGCTAATTTACAGGTTGCTGGGTTCCAAGACTCCTATGGGAATGAAATTTGGGGAAACTGTATCTGCTTTAGCACCACTGTGCTGCTGCTGTTAAGATATCTGCTAGTCTCTGCCAATTTTCCCCACAAATCAAGTTATTGGGGAAACCAGTAGGAAGTCAGAAGTCACTTCTTTCAATGCTTTTTTGCCCCCCACAGACATTCTTTTTTTCTATTTAGGTAAGAGTCCATTGTCATGGGTTGTCTAGTTCTCCTTAGATTTGACCTATATCACTCTTGCTGGAAATATGTTGTCATGATGTGGCAATGTGTTTCTCAGACTGCTGATCATACAGATTGAAGTGAGTTTGTTAAGCCTAGATTAGGAGAAATAAATAGAAGGCCATGATTTTGTTCTTTATAATAACTTCATAACACTGAGATGAAATGCAAAGCCATATAGATTACAGATCCCTCCCTCCCCCATCTCTCTCTCTCTCATTCTCTTTCTCTCTGTCATACACATATACACAAACAGACACACACAGAGTCACAAATATTTCAAATGTTTACTCAGTTTGAATTATTACAGTGGCAACAAGCAGGGCAGGGCATGCACAAAATGCATACACACTTTCAAATAGCCCCATTTCAAAATAATCCTTTGAAAACTTTCAAACAAGATTCTAGTAAGCAAAAGTTGCAAGCAGCAGGCAGAAATTTGAGTTTAATTCAAACTCAACAGGGCACAATCCTGAGGTCATAGAGTCATCATAAGTCATCAGCTGGTCCTGGTACAAAAGCACAGAGTTTTCATAAGCAAGAGTTCAGGGCACAGCAGACAAAGGTTCCAGTAAATGAAGAGGTTGTTCCCAACAAGAGATTGCTTGCTAGTGGTGGCTCTAAAATAGAACTCACCAAGTACAAGCAGTCACCAGTGGGAAGGCCCTTGCCTCACATGGAGTCATGCAGACCTCTTTTTTTCTGTTCTTCACTCAGACCTACTTGCCTTATGACTGAGAAGAGATCCTACATCAGACTCCTCATCCTCTGCTGCATTCTGCTGCTCCAAATTTTTGCAGTCAAATCAGCCTCAATGTCTCCCTGCTGCTCTCTAATGCAGGCTGCTATTCCACAGCAAACTCTGAAGTACACAACATACTCATTCTCAGACTCCTCAGAGTCACAGCAGGATATGAATTCTGATTTTTTTTAAATCAAAGTACATATAACTTTTCTTTGCTTTGTTGACATTTTCAGGTATTTTTCACATCATCTTTATTAGGATTGCTGACCAGTTTTGAAATAGGATTTCCAGAGGTCAGATGGAAATATATGAACATTTCTGATTAAATTGGGGAAAAATAAAACAGCCCAATAAAATATAAGCACTAAGTATTCTAAAAGGGTAAATACTTGAGGTTAATTAATTATAAAATTACAGATAGTCCTTGCTTAACAGCCTTAACAGACCAGAATTTCCATTGTCAAGGAAAGCGGTCATTAGGTAAAACATCACATGATTGCACTGCTTAATGACAGCAATTCTGGTAGTTGCAGTTGTTAGGCGAGGACCACGTGCTTCTCCTACCTTGCCACACTTGCATCTGCTTCAACTCTCCCCACCAACTTATGCCCTTCAATCTGCCACAGCATTACCCTGCCATCCCGATTGGCCCCAAGGAAAATGGTACTGGCTTTCCCTGCCAATATTCCCTGCCCCCTGGAGTGTTCGGAACACATTATGAATGTAAAATAGCAATGCAGGTACAAATACTATGGAGCTCTGTATAGCGTGATAACAGGCATCTTACGCTGTGAGTTGGTCATTTAGAAAAGGTCTGTTTCATTCTTTCTGTTTCATTAAAAAAATGTTGTTTCATTCTTTTATCTTGAATCCAGTAAATAGCCTGAAAATTGATATGGCAAATTGTTCTCACTTTGAAGTTGATGCTGATAACATTAAAGGAATAAAGTGAAATGATTATAGAAGTTTTATAATCAATAATGAATGACCAAGAATTATTTATTGGATGGTAAATCAATGGAAGCAAGTTTTTGCTAATTTTTGTGTTGTCACAAACATAACAGATAACTAGGCATAATCAATAAGAAGCTAATTTCTACACCTTCTAAGAAATGATTGATTTTATGAATATTTATATGCTTTATATATCAAACTGGCAGGAACTCCTTTTGAGCAATTTCAAAATTTTTGTCTCTTGTGATGGTTGCAAAAGCTTGGATAACCTATGTACTGTATGACTTTAAAAAATATTACTGTTCTCATAGAAGACATTTGTATTCTGTTAAGATTTTCAATTTATCAAAAGCACTGTGGGCTTGAAAAAAGTTCAAAGCAATAAACTTTAACACTGTATTTTCCCATTTCATCTGCCCTCATTTTATTAATTACATCTCTTTGGAGTTGAGGAGCTTTCATTTGCATGTATAATCTATAACCACATGGACACACATTGACTTATCAGAGAAAATTTCTATAATTTATATATCTCTCTAAAATTATCAAAAAGGTAAAGGTAAAGTTTTCCCCTGCCAGTTGTGGCTGACTCTGGGCATGTGTGTATGTTCATCTCCGAGGGAGCCAGTATTTGTCTGAAGATGTTTTCATGGTCACATGGCCAGAATGACTATACACCAAGTCACGCAGAATGCTGTTACCTTTCCCACCAAAGGTGCTACCTATTTATCTACTTGCATTTTCACATGCTTTCAAACTGCTAGGTTGGCAAGAACTGGAGAAAATAATAGGAGCTCACCCCATTATGCCCGTTATTGGGTCACAAACTCCTGAATTTATCAAAAGCCATTATTAAAGGTCTTTTGTGAAAGGGTTCCTCATTTAGGTATAATTAAATACTTCCCAAGAGTAAATGGGATTTACTTCTAAGGAGTTATATAGAAGATTGTATTATAAATTACTATTCTAACATAAGCAGTACTGCTGAAAATAATTCAATGTATTTCTTTAAAAAATGAATTGTATCAAGAGCATTGCCTGTTATTTGTAAGTAAAATGAATTGTAGTTGCACAACTCCTTGCCATATCCTTTTGTTCTGTTTTTGTTTTTTTTTAATCCTGAGATTTATGAATGCCGTTACTCAGCAAGAAATGTAATTTGTATAGCAATGTACAATGGAGAATCACAATTTCTTTAATCCTGCTGTTTTATACCAATTTTACTATACAGATTTTATTAAGCCACCTACCAAGTAGTGATGATTTCATAGTAACTACTCTTGTCATATTTTCCAGAGTTCGGTTTTTCTTTTCTTTTCATTTTTCCTAAGGAAAGGGAGTTTCATTGGACAAATCTCATTCAAATGCTTGGTTCTTAGCTTCATTCCAATACTGTGATGAAACACTCCAAGGGATTAGTGTCATGCCTTGAACATCTTTAAATAGATGGCTGAGCATTTTTATTTATGTGTAGTTTGATTATCCAAAGACTTCCATCTTTTTAAAAATGCAATTTCAAGTTGCTTGGAGCAACTTGAAAGTGTGCCTTCCATAGCTAAAGGTCTGTGGAATTATCCATGTAATGGCAATTTGTCATTTTATGGTATCCTTCCTTTAATAATTAAATGGAAAAAAATATGAATGTCCCAAGTATGAAGAGGGTTATCTTTTTACCGTTGTTGTTATTTCTGCACCAAATGATTAGTTAACTCTAGTATGGTTTTTATTTCTACAGATGTCTACAGAGAAATTAAATCTACCTGGAAACACAGATAATGAATCTTTACTGCAATGTGATATTAATTGTCTGTTAATCACTGATGGAGGATATTATTGATGGTAAGCAGCATATTATGACATTGGTTACTGCAGTGATACACATAACAGCCTGTCTCTTAGTCATCTTCATAAACAGTCTGCTCTCAATGATGGAATGTGAGTACTACATCCAGATATAAGACAGAGTCCCACTGCATAGTATTTTCCCACTCAGAAAATAAAAATAAAAATCACAAGGAAAGGGGAAAATACAGAGAGAAATAAATCCTCTCAGGATGATTCACGGAGGATCTCTGTTGGTAAAAAGCAAACAGGTTACAGTGCAGCCGTACACATTACTTCAGTGCATCTCTACATTGGACTGAATGTATAATCAAAGCTTTGCAAAGTTAAACTCAGTTGGGTTTTAGTGTTAATGAAGCATAGATTTCACTTATTTTGGCATTGGCACACTGTCTCTTTACATTACTCCTGAAGTAGATCTCTACCTGTGTTATCTTTCATTTTGGCAAGCTTCCTACAGCTGTGAGGAATATGTAGATGGACTGCCTCCATTGGCACTCTTCTCCAAGAAAGCTTAGTGTATTAATGTTTAAGTAGTACTTTCTGTCTTAGTCTGACAATTAAAAGCAACCTCGAGTGTGTGAAATCTGTTAGGATTTGCCCCCCATTATATTGGATGAAAGTCATATAACTGGCAGCGGTTGGGAACAGAGACAATATAATTAGGATATAAATCAATAATTGGAACAGCAATTTTTGCCAACAGAAGGATAGGCAGATAATTTTACAGCTTGATCATGTGGAAAAGATCTTGGTCTTGGTCCACAGCAGACAATTGATTATTGAGCATTAATACAGTAGAATGGCTTCCTGTCTGCTTAATATAATATATGT
>JANHZU010003907.1:8338-19507 GCA_032468055.1 Acrochordus granulatus
GATGTGAGAGGCTCCTCTTCTGGTGTCCTATCTTTTAGCCTTTTGTTGCTGTCCATGGGGTTTTCTTGGCAGGGATAATGGAGTGGGTTGCCATTTCCTTCTCCAGTGTGTAGCTTAATCTACAATATATTTATACAAGGATGATCTTCAAGTATACTTTAGGAAAAGTAAACAATCAAGTGGTATGGTTGTTAAACACTGTACAAGTGCTTCATAAAAATGTTTTCTGTGGTTTAAATAGCTCCAAATTAATAGATAATAATTGGAAGTACAATTTCTGCTGTCAAAAACAGCCCAAGAGAATACAACAACTTTGTCTTTCCCGAGCATTAAAACTAAAGAAATTTATATTTAACTTATATGCTGCCATTCTCACAAAAGCGACTCTCGGCAACTATGTACTATAAATATTGTACAATATACTGTATATATTGCAATATGATATATTTAAAGGAAGTTTATTAGACACATCTGAATATCAGTATGATACCCTATTCAAAGATTTCCCTTACGGAACTTGGCCAGAATGTTTTGGCATATGTTCAGATCTTCTGAGGACAGAACATTTCAGTCCTTAGGTACCTTTATTTTTGAGGTGTCCCTACTGAGTTTGTCCATCAGAATTCCAATTAATCCTTCTTGTCATATTTAGTCAGGTGTGGAAGTTGTATGTTTGGAATAATTAGAAGTGCAATTCAATGCCCACTGACAGTTCAATAACTCTCAGATAAATTGACAGTTGCAAGTAGACCACCAACAATCTCTGCCTGGATTTAAATAAGCAAATAAAGAAATAAGGAGCACTATGTAGCTAGCCTTGGGAAACTTTGAAACAAAAATGCTTTTAAAAACTATCAATGATACCTGGATATATCATATCATATAGATATGATGAGGAATATTGCCTAATTGGGTTTGATGTTTACATAGTTGTAATATTCATTTAAATCCAAGAATCAGAACAACCTCTAATAATACACTATTCCTAACAGTCCATATGAATAATAAAGGACTTGCTCATGGAATTGCCAAGTTTATTGGACAAGATGAATGAGAAAGTGATAAATAATTCCTTTCTATGGGAACATACTGATAACCCATTTTGTGGAATCAAACAAGTGCACAAAAAAAATCTCAAGCATATCATGTGAGAAATACCATATATATATGAACTCTTTACATGCAACCAAGGTAAGCAGCTTAAGGTAGACCACAGCAGTCTGTATGCAAATATGACTAGGCATCTCAGATTTTCCTTGGAGAAGAGAAAAAATAATTACATTTTTAAGCAAAATGATGTGAATCACCATGCTATAATCCATCACAGCATGAAATGGACAATTAGTATCTGTCTTAAAATATTTGTCAGGTCAAAATAGCACACAAAAACATACATATTGACAGAAGCTATCTATTGCACAAAACGCATATGTCTGGAAAGGAGAACTAGGGAAAGGTGCACACAAAATATTGTGTCAAGAAAGTTGTATATGCATATAAAATGCAGATGGTTTTTGAAAAATGCTCAGATGCAATAAAAGCTGATTTTCACAGAGTCAGGAATAAAATTAAGGAGGCCCACTTCAGAGCTCCAAAACTTCTCTATTGACTAGAGTGCACAGAATGGGCAGAAGCTACTCAGAGGAGACAATACCATGGATAACCAGGACCCTTACTTTACAGGGTTTTATAGGTTATAAAGGGAGCCATTAGAGAGTACCTTGAGTTCTCCCTGGAAACAAATTAGTATTCAATGCAGTATCTGCAACATAAGCTTTACTCAATGGAATAACCCCTCACATGCAGGTTGCTGCATTCTATGCTAACTTAAGCTTCCGAGTAATTCTTAAGGGCAATCATCTAATTTTAAAGTGATGAGAGATTGAGTAACTATCACAAAGTGGCATTTCTCATGCTATCAGGTATTTTAATTTAGTTTTAAGTCAATAGACTAAAATTTTGCACATTTAGATACTTTTATTTGTAACTCAACAGATTATTATGCTGGAGAATCCCTCAGTCCCATTTTTTATTATTTTTGCATTTTGTAAGGTTACCCCAAAATACTATAGTAAACTGTATGTTACTTACTACTGATATATGAGAAAGTATTCTTATTCTGCTATCATGTCATATTGAAGCCTAGTATCTTTGATTGGTTTAAAAAATAAAATAAAAATTACATGTAATAATATTAATTGACGCTCCCTTGAATTATGTGAGGAAAGGAATGGTTTACCTATTTTAAACGGATATTTTAGAAAGCACAACCTGATATTATTCATGTTTTTGTAAGAATTATTCCTTCTAAATCCAAAAGCATTTTGGTTCAAAAGCTATGAAATTATATCCAGATAACTTTTTATTCTGGACATTACAAAGTAAAAGAAAACTGTAATTCAGTACAAAAACATACATATGCTTTAAGTGAAGAAGGGTTATATGAACCCAAGTTTAATTCTTGGAACCTGAAAAAAACCTAAGAGAGACTGCTATTCTGTATAGGCAGTATTAAATTAGATGAATTAATGCTTTTATTTTGCATAAGGCTGCTGCTTTCCCATAAATCTTACTCTGCTGCCTGCTCATGGTATATGTTTGTGTTCCTGGGACAGAGAAATGAAGAATTCTGGGAATGTATACCAAGTGTATATTCAGCCAGCAAGGTAATTCAAGGCAAGTAGATCATCCCACCTACCTAGATAAAGTAAGAAGCACCAATATCAAGTTAGACCTATACAGGAAGATGATGGAGGCAGACGATTACTTTAGAAACAATAACAAAGATATCATTTCATACCACATGAGAGAAGGCAATGGTAACCACATAGATAGACAAAATGAAGTGAATGACAATTTTGGGAACCTATACACGGGACAGGAACATGATTAGATAGATTTGCTCCATGTTGGCAAAGAAATAACACTTTTATTATTTATTCAACATATATGTTATATTGAGGGATACTGGATTGGAAGAAAATCAGTGCTATTTTTAAATCGGAGGAAGATAGAATAATATCCTGTGTTATGCTGATGCCGCTATTTTCACAGAGGAAAATTAAAATCTGCAAACAGTAGTAATAAAAGTAAAGGAACACAGTGAAAAAAGGATTAATTTAAAAAGACCAAATGGGTGATAATGGGTATAGGAACCTATCTTGAAAATTGACAAAAATATGTATCCGACTATCAGTAAAGAACCAGAATTCAAAAATCTGCTAGAGACTAGCACTTGGTAAGAAGCAATGAAGGGCTTGGAAAAGATATTCAGATGTCATGATGTATCTGTACCTACAAAAATCAGAGTTGTACAGTCAATGGTTTCCCCTATGACATTCCATAGAACAGTCATGAGAAAATTAAACTTTGAAGAAGCAAAAGAGAAATGATACTTTTGAACTGTGATATTGGAAAAGATTCAGAACAAGTTCTGACTTAAGGAACAAATGGCCAGGCACAGAATATCATGTTATCTTATTTGGGACATCTTATGAGAAAACCTAGCTCCCGTGAGTAATTCATCATACTGGGAAAAACAGAAGAAAAGAGAAGAGGATGGAATTCCTTAGCAATGATGGGTACCACTGGAAGACTGAAAGGCTAAACTTGGGACAGATGAACCTGGAGAAGATCCACCTATGTGATTCCTAAGCATTCATACCAATCTGATGGTACATAATCAAAACCACTGTTGATGTTTTGTTTTTCTTTGAACAGAAATAATTGTCCTTAGAAAGGAATTAAAACAGACTATGCTGGATGTGCCTAAATAAATATGGCAGAAGTTTTGTGGGCCATGGCCCATGTTTTGGACCTGAGAAAATGACTTTTTGTGAGGGGGTAACTACTACTGAATTAATACCAATTGATTTTTTTTTTCTCAGTGCAAATAATAGCATCTTCAGAAAGGGGATTTTCCTCAGGAATGGAAAGGAAAAGGGAAGGGTTCAGTTCTTCCACATCTATCATCATCCTAAAAGCATCATCTCTCTTCCTCAGCTGATTTTATTGAAGTTTAAGAAAAAAGCATTATGTATTAAGTGCAAAGCATTACATATTAAGTGCAAGGGAGATGTATGGCTTGGTCCTTGATGACAACCCATTATTATCAAAGCAGCAAAAATAGCTATCTACTATACCATGTTTTTTACTGAGGAAATAGCTTCAACTGTGAAAGTGACAATTTTGTGTAAAATATTTAATTTATTAATTGCAACAACATAAAAGCAAGCATTTCTTCAGTGCCTGCTCCTTATCATTTGGCAATTTGTGTATAACACCAGACATTATTCAGCTCAAAGAATCGATTTAGCAGAGCAATTTATTCTAACAATAAAACCCAAGTGAAGTTGCAAAGAGACTGTCAGAGCCCTGACAGATTTCTGTGAAGCATATATATAAATAAATAAGGGCAACCCCAACGCCAAAACTTTTACAGGAATATCTGAGAGTAAGAAAGAGAAGAAATGTAAATGTTTAAATGGCTTATAAACAAATTGGAAAAGAAGCATAAGCTGTCACATGGTTATTTATTGGCCATATTCTCTGTTTTTTTAACCAGTTTACAATATGTTAGTCTTCAAAACATAATTTGGAAGGAAAGAAATATGCATGCTAAAAAAGCAAAACTGAAATTCTCTTCCTAAACTAGCATGTCTCTGATTATTTATTTGATCCAGATATATCAGTCACATACCTTCTGTTTGTCTCTATGTCTGGTTAGAGTTGACATAACATAAAGTATAATGCAACCTCATGGCTTCACACACAGTGTTGAGCCATATTCTGTGCATTCATTAAAAGATGTTTGATTATTCAAAACGTAGAATTAAAAATGTACATGTTTGTGAATATATCTTTACACAAATTTAAAAATCCAACAATTTAAATGACCCATTTTAGCAAGCTTCAGATATGAACTGTCCTAAGTTACCGATTTCATTATCAATCTACTTATATTAAATGTTCATAATGATTGTGTGGTTTCTATCAAGTTCTTACAGATAAGAAATACTATTATAGCTAGTTGCAAATAATATACAGTATTAAATAACCTTTCATGCAACCATCAAGCACTGTAAAATATGATTTTACTAGCCCTTTTCAGGTTTGGTTTTCTTTGAAATAAAAGGCACTGAAAGCTTATTGGAAACTTTAATTGTGAAAAATTGCTAGGAGCTCCTGGAAGTTGCCTAGTGGCCCTGACAAAGGCTAGTCAAGTGGTTAATTGCTATATAGGAGACAGAGATCAAGACAAATGGCAACTTTAAAACCTGGGAAAATAAATAATAAAACAATTAGTGAGAAAGCAACACAGCCTTGGGAAGAGGAGTTCTTCTAAAGAAAGTTGAAATTCTGGGGGCTAACTGGTCTGACAAAATTCAAGGAAGGAAAAAAAACAGAAGCTTAAGCCCAGAAACTCTGTACACAAAATACATTGAATCCTTTAGTCAATGCAAGCAGATCTAGGAGACAGCTTCAAAATATCTGTGTTAGGCAGACTTTGGAGAAAGGCCGGCTTGAGGCCTTCAGCTGCTGTACCTTAAACCCAAGAACCCTAGTTCTATAGCCTGAGAAAATGTTGGAATCTCACAAAGAAAGGTAAAGGTGACCCTGCCAGTCGTGTCTGACTCTAGGATGTGGTGTTCATCCCGATTTCCAAGCCAAAGAGTCAGTGTTTGTCCGAGGGCACTTCCGTGTATGAGAAATAAAATATATTTTCTCTTTTTCTCCATTTCTCTCCAGAGGAGATCTGTTTTCTTAAGGGAAGAAAACCTTGAGGGGATAAGTTAAACACATTTGTGTGAAAAGTACATAATTTCCAAAGAAAAACCAATTACATGTTGATTATTGACCCAACCTAGTGACTAGACGGAAGGCTCTGATTAGATCAATTATGGGTGATTCCCTTGGAATATAGATTAGAAGGAAGCCACAAGAAAACATGTATATAACACAAAAAGGAAAATTACAAATAAGAGTAGGGGAAGATAGAATTAGAGTAGTGGGAGATGTAAACTAAGGCTGGACTTCCTAGGTGGCTCAGATCAGTTGTAGGTTCCGGAGTGACTGTCCAATGGAGAAAGGGAGGAGGGGGTGTCCGGCTGGGAACAGGGAATAACTGTATAGAGATCTTTTTTCTAACGTGTCCACTATACCTGCATGTATTTGGTGCACCCGTCTTTGCAAAACCGTTAAAATAATTGTTTCTGTCTTCATGCCAAACTCTCTAGTTTTATTTTAAGTTGGAAGCTGAGTTGTTTCTAACGTGTGGTCATGTGGCCAGCACAACTAGATGCCAAAGGTGCAAGGACATTGTTACCTTCCCACCAGAAGGGGCGGTACCTATTCATCTACTCACACTTGTGCACTTTCAAACCTCTAGGTGGGTGGGAGCTGAGGCAGAACGGCAGGAGCTCACCCTGCTGTGTGGCAACGCCGGGTCTTGAACTCAGGCAGCCAACTTTCCAGCCAGCAAGCCGAACTATTACCCGCTTGTGCCACCACGCTTCTCACACAAAGAAAAATGCACTGTAAATCAATATCAAAAATATGAATTTAGAAAAAAAAGCCATGCTCATTAGAGTACCATAGAAGGGACAGAGAATCTGACAACTGTATTTGAGTTTATTTATAAATAAAATTTAAAATAAATGGAGTTACAGCTTAAAGGTTTCAGCAAACCTTCTTGTTCCTACCTCAGATCGGCAGGGAGATTGCCAGCATGCTAAAATTATTGCAGCAATTAAATTGATTTTTCTTTGTGATTCTTTATATTCACCCAAAATGCCTATATACACCCATGCACACAAACACAAATCTTGGAGTAGATGTTTCTTTTTCTGGGGATAAAAACATCTGATTGTTCCTAACCCCAAATAATCCATTATTAAGGGAAAAAATGTTAGTTTCTATGCAAATTCTTTTTATTAAGGAAATGCTTAACCAGACATGGCCAGAAGGCTTGACAAATATTAAACATTAATTCTATGCTACTCAGTTTGATTCAGTTTTAAAATTCTATGCTATATTAATATAAAATAATATTTTATTTTAAGACTGAGAAACTTAGACCATAGAAAGGCCAATATAAATGAATAAAGAAGCAAGACAGAGAATAAAGATGATACATACACAGCTGCAGTCTTCCTCTTCTTCTTCCTAGTATTTTCTTGCAGATGCAGGGTCCACTTTTCAAATCAACAAATGCCATTTCAGTGTCCTGTCACAACATTGTATATGGCTGTTGATCCATTTGTTTCAACAAGAATTCACTGATTGGCTTGTACCTGAGCCTGATGCCAGGTGGTCCATGTTAAGCTCAGTGCCACCCTGATGAAGAACGGATCTCACCAGACACTTACACAACTGCAGGACCTAAATTGGCAGTGATTAAAGCAGAAGGTTTAGCTTCAGAGATGATAATAAGAAGGAAGAAAGGAATTACAAATATGGTAAATTAGATAAAAAGTGTGAAAGAGAAAGGAAACATATCACAATCTATCTTTCCTTTCATATTCTAAATCCAGTGGAATTATAAACCAAGTGTGAATTGGCACCAATCAGAAGATCAAGAAAAATACATCTTGTTTGTATTTTATGCTTGTGAATTTTTTGCTTCCTCTCCGTAACTGAGCATGAATTAAAAATAATAATTGTTTCACTTTCAGAGTAGCAACATTTTCCTCACCCTCCCACAACCATCAATATTAGGATTACTCTGTCAAGTCAATGGAATGCATTTATAGGGCTTTTAAGCCACAACACTGAACTATACAGCAATGATCAATTCTCTTGGTTGTTTACGATCCTTGTAATATATTACATTGCCTTTCTCTTTTGGCATCTCTAAGATGATGGGAATGGTTAGGCACTGATATAAGCAGAAAAAGAATGCTTCATTGGTAATGAAGAAAAGGAGAATAAGATGTGATGCAATATTTGTATATTAATTTCACTTAAGCATGATTTGTTCAGGAGAAATATCTGTCCATGTAGTATAAGTTTTCCAAAAAGTATGAAGAGGGTAGCCCATCACTTCCAAGGAAAATTAAGACTACAGTCCTATACACACTGACTTTAGAATAAAAACCAAGAAACATATAGGAGTATTTCTAAGAGAGATGAAAACATGGTGCACATTAATCATTTTAGTGCACTTCTCTGTCTCTGTATTGAAATCATAGAAACATAGGGCTGGAAGAAAAATTGGGGTGTTTTCCATTCCAACCCCCTATGCAGTCAAGAATCCTCAAAGCATCATAAATAAATGGATTTCCAATCTTTTTTGAAAACCTCCAGTGATACAACATTTCACTTTTAGGATAGCAAGCATCCAGTGATATAGCAGAGACTTTAGGAGGTAGGCTGTTCCTTAATTTCTCCCACAGTCAGGAAATTCTGCTTTATTTCAGGTTTCAGTCTCCCTCTGTGAGACTTCTATCCATTACTTGTCTTCCATCAGGTGCTATGAAGAATACATCCATACCCTCTGCTCTGTGGTAGCCTTTTGTATACTGAAAAGCTACTATCATTTCTCCTAACCTTCTTATCCTTAGACTAAACATATCAAACTGCTCTTTATAGGATTTAGCCTCCAAGCCCTTCATCAACTTTGATACTTTTCTCTAAACTCTGAACTTATGCTCATCACTGTTGTTAGTCAAGTTGCTGAACATTTTTAAAACTCATGTAGAATTGTATTAATCATGACAAATATAAAGACAACTCCAGTAGGTCAAGAATGTAATCCTAGTATGGCTATTAGAAATACATTCCACTAAGGTCAGTCAAATTTAGTCCAAAGTAAGTGTTATTGTATTGTAAATAAACTAGATGACCTTCCATCCTGATGAATTGTAGATTAGTGTTCCCTAACACAACTGTCTTCCAGTTTGCATGATTGTCTGCATAGTAACTGGGGAATTCTGGGAATAAAGTCCATATGTTTGGAGGGCAATCGGGTTTGGAATGATTGATGTATATATAGTCAATCTATATCAATAGATTGACAATATTCTATTCTGAGAATAAAATAAGGGGCAATAAAAAAAAGAGGCACTAAGCCTCTAAACTTTCATATTATAACATTCTTGGCACAGGACTATATTTTTACAAGAAATTGAACAAGAATTAGCACAAAAGTGGGGAGAGTAGAATCTAATAAACAGAAGCCTGCTAAAAATAACTATGTGACAAGGAGTCTTCTCCATATTATCAATTACTTTTAACTAGTAAGCAGCAAGAAGGATTAAGGCATTATAAAATAAGGTAGCAAGAATTAAAGGATAAACATAAAATATGAAGGGAAGGAAAAGGGTATCATACCAAGAGTTTTATAATTTATTTATTTACTTATGAAATGTATATGTTTCATTAGGAGGGCACCATAGCAGAGAAGGCTAGTCTCCCAGGATCTGCCAAATGTAATTCCCTAACAGAAGGGACCCACAGCAGGCCTCTTCTGCTAGATCTGATGGGACACGGAGTGTCCCATCACACCCACCACTGTGTGGTCTGAGTTATATTTGGGGAACCCCTGAGATTAGGACTTATTCACAATGAGACAAAAAAAATAAAATAAAAGTTATAAACAGAAAGTTGTGGTTCCTCAAATAACCTGGCCCATGACATGAAGGGCTTCAAAGGTCAAAAACAGCACTTTCAATTGGACCCAGAGGCAGATTGATAGCAAATGCAGTTTGTAAAGCAAAAATATAACTTGTGCAGTTCTAGAAACACATATAGCTCCCTGGGCCACTGCCTTTGCCCTTGCAGTCCCATGCAAAGCATTTACAATAATCCATTCAGGAGGTGACTAGGGCATGAGTAACTATGAGCAGAGGTCTCTGATACAGAATTGGCACAGCTGGCACATAATATAAAGCAGTGCAAAGGCTTTCCTAGCCACATTTGCTACTTCCTCTCGGTGCCACCCATCTCAGTGCCACCCATCTATGCTGATCCAAAAGGAAACCATGATTAATGGTATTGAAAGATGAGAGAGGTCAAGTTGGGCAAGGATGGATGCACACACCCTATCCACCCTTGCCAGAGATCATCCAAAAGTGTAACTATTGCCATTTCAGTTCCATAACCACATCTGAACCTGACTGAAAAAGATCCAAATAATCTCTTTCTCATCCACCTTCCATGGAAAGGAGAAGCTAGAAATTGTCCAATATGATAGGGACTGATGATGGCTTCTTGAAAAGGGGGTGAATCAAGATCTCTTTAAGGATTAAAGAAACAGTCCTTACTCTAGGAAGAATTCACTACTACTAGAAACCTCTCACACAATGCCCCCTGGACTGCTGTAAGAAGCCAGTGTGGTCATGGATCAAAGGCTGAGCCCACAATGCTAAAGACCCTGTCTGCTTTCTCAGGCCAAACAGGTTCAAATTATTCCCAGATAACCAAGCAAGACTTCTCCCCAGGCCTCCTTCTATACATGCAAGAAGGCCGGTGTCCAGCTTCAAGGGAATTTAAGTCATTTTGACAGATGTCTGCACATCTCTGCAGGAGGTTCTCCAAGCCCCCTCTATTCAAGAGGGCACATGTCATCAAAATGGGAGCTATGGATTGGCTCTCTGTGATATAATAAGGGTGAAGTACTGACATGTTGCTGCCCTTACCACCACAAGATAGGCCGTAATAGCAGTTTTAATTTCTATCTATCACTGTTCAGTGATGGCATCTAAACCTAAATCCTCAAAATAGATCTTATTAAGAGATTTCAAAATGGTAACCGTAGGCAATAGCAGCAGGCAACTGACTAGTACGTCAATGAAATTAACAAGGAATAGAGACATTGCCACCTGTGCCAAATGAATATATGGATAATAGAATGATAAACATGGAACAGTACAGAGATTCCCCCTCCACAAAAAAAAAAAAGATATGTGGGATGAAACAGACTGTATGGAATCTATACAGTATGGAAAAAAAGTATTTGTCTGTTTGCCTGTCTAGCTAGCTCACTAGCTGTCAGCTGTCTGTTTATCTATATATCTGATTCTAGGAATCAAAAATGACTTGATAGCACTCAATCAATCAATGGACTGTGTGGTCTGAGTTATATTTGGGGAACCCCTGAGATTAGGACTTATTCACAATGAGACAAAAAAAATAAGTTCTTCTGTTGTTTTGAGCAATGGAGAAATAAAG
>JANHZU010003908.1:0-29781 GCA_032468055.1 Acrochordus granulatus
AAACACTTGCCACTGTAGTCCATGGAAGCTGTTTTTCTGCTTTTTCCTATTTTTCTGGTTGCATGAGACATAATTATATACAGTCATTATACCATTCCTAAAACAACAAACCTAATGGTTGCCTAAAATTTTTACTATATTTGCTGTTGCTATGTCTGCTGTATCAAGGGGTAATGAAATAATATCAGTCACTTGGCTGAGATGAGAGGTTATGAAATTAAATAAATAAATAAAAATAGAACCATCACCTTGTTTCGAATCCGGTCTTTCTTGGCCAAATCGTCTCTTTTCTCTTCCTTGGTCCCTTTCTCAGTTTTCTCTGTATTGCCAATGTATTCCATGAAGTCGGCTCTTTTCCCTTTTTCTCGCAAGGAGTCTCGATCCCTTTTCACATCTTCCTCTTTTCTCCTAAAAATCTTCTCTTTCTCAAAGCGCTCTTTTTGCCGCCTTCGGTCTTCTTCTTGGCGCCGGAGTTTATCTCGCTGAATTCTCTCGTAGTCTCGGTCATATTCTCTTTCTCTGTAATCTTTCCCACACTCATCCTCAAAGCTGTCACAAAGACATTGGGAGAGAGGTCAACTGGACAATCTCATCCTCATTTCTCAATTGAACATCATGAGTTTTACCCAGAATTTCTAATGGAATGTTTTTTTTAAAAAAGGGGGATTAGAACAAATTCCTTGATAATATGGATAATAACAAGACATCAAAAGCTTCACACGCTGTATAGCCTCCAGCCTAAGTTTGCAAATGAAAGGACTTTTAAATGAAGTATGGAATACCCATGATTTCTCATCCAGAGTTTACATTTTGGAATTTATAGTTCACACTATAAGTTTATTTGTTTATATTTATTTATTAATTAAATTTCTATGCTGCCAAAATCTGAAGACTCTCAGTGGCTAACAGAAACACACATAAAAACATCAATAAAAATATTAAAATGAAACATTAAAATAAAAATAAAAACCTGGCAGAACTAGAGGGGCGGGCTAAAAAGTATTTCATATATAAAAAAGGGGATGAGGATGGCTAGTGATCAACCAGCCACCTCCAAGATGATGATGAATCCCCCATGGAGCCCCAGGCCAACTCGCAGAGCCAGGTCTTAAGGCCCTTCCGGAAGTTAACACAACAGTCAACTATTTATTATCTTCAAAGTTACTTTGAAATGGTAAATCAGTGACGTTCTTCACATACATTTTAGTATGAATTCTAGAAGATTAATTTTGGGGTAAGGCATCAAATTAACCAGCATGGTCTGGGAAACAAGGATACATACTGCAATGGGTACACTAGTTTTTTGGTCTTTTCCTCTTTAGCTTCCCCATCAGAGCGCTTGACTGGCACGCTGCCAATTGGGCTGGCAGTTTTTTCTTCCCTCAGATTCTCTTTTTCCAGTCTCTTGGCTTTTTCCTTTTTTTCAAAATCTCTTTCATCTTTTTCTGGCTTCTTAAGTAGCTAGGAAAAAAACAAATTTAGTCTTCCTTGCTAACTGGATTTTCTATGCTAAGCTAGGCTAGCAATCTGGCCTATAACTGACAAGGTTAACATAAGCATTGCCAGTTATTTCTATAACAGATTGTTCTTCCCCATGGACTTATATGAGGTTTTAAACACTTAAAGGTACAATTGTGCATTGGCTTCCTCAAGTCAAGTCAATGTACTTGCTTCATGATAGGAAAGTACAGGATTATCCTGTCTTTATCCTATCTTTTACTTACCCTTAGCTTGCCATCACTAATAGCTTGTGCAAAAATAAAATACTCATGCTTGGTTATACTACCATCAGTTGATTTATTATTGATTACTTGGGAAGTGCCGTTGCTTTTTTCCTAGGACTGAGAGAAAATGACTGGCCTAAGGTCACCCAGCTGGCTTTGTGCCTAAAGCAGGACTAGAACTCTTACTAATTCAATTTCTAGCCTGATGCCGTAACCACTACTCCAAAGTGGCTCTCATCTAATCATATAGTGACATTGAAATATATAACTTTTTGCAAAGTAAAATATAAATTGTAACAATATGTGAAAAAAAAGGTTACTAACTGGGAAAAATTATAGTCTAGATTGAAAGAGGAGAAAATGGGTGTGAAACTAGTTGCTATAATCAAGAATGGATCCTATCCTAAATTGGGTAGTGTTCTGCACTATGTGGCAAAGCAATCTTAATTATATTTATGAATTACAAGGCTCTTACATAACACACTTTATGCCTTTTTACTTCAGCTATGCTCCACTGAATTCCATAGATTCCTCTTAAATAACACAGGATTAGCTATCATAGCTTACAAATATACATGAGACACACAGAATTTCTAGGTTATTTATCCTACAGGAATGAAGTTATACCTTAATCTTTGGTTCATCCTTTGATTTGTCCCTTTCTTTCTCTGGACACCTCTCCACTTTCTTGTTTTTTTCAGCTTCTTTTCGCTTTCTTCTTTCTTCTTCTTTCCACTTCCTTCTTTCTTCTTCCCTTTGTCTTTTTCTCTCTAGTTCCCGTCTCCTCCTCTCCTCCCGTTTCTCCTCTCTAAGTCTCTGCAACAGAAACATCAAGTTAGTTTTCCAACCAAAATTATTCCTAAATTAAAAAACATTATTAAATTACAAAGATAATTTAAAGTATCTAAGCACAAAAATAATTACCTTTATCTAAAAACATATATACACAAGGAGGAATTCAGAATTATTAAACTAAGGCATGGATAGGAAAGGTAATTTTAAAACACTGCTGTTTCTGTGATCTTGTCGAAAGAAAACTAAACATATTTGAATGCTTAGAACAAGATTAGAAAGCCCAATATTATAAGTGTACTCATGACTATTAGTATGAGTAAAGTTTCACTGGACACCATTTCTTTAGATCCACTGAACAATGGATTACAAAGCTGAAAGAGATAGGTAGTTTTTAAATATGATAAAAAAATAAAAAGCAGCTTAACTATAGAACAATTATTACCTGCTTATTCTTCAAGAAATTCAATAGGGGAGTTGTCTTTTTTGCTAAAAAGTGAAAAAATAAAACATTCATGTTTGTATTTTAAAAGGCATATACTGAAATTATTGCAAAAAAAATCAAATTGAATATAATGCATTTATCTCTATACTGTGGCTGCAAAGATTTTTGATATTAAATTAATTGCTACTAATCATGTCAGATCCTGGATAAACAATGGTTATGGATGGTTTTCATACCTATTAATTCTTTATTTCTTGCCTCTATTTCTTCTAGTAAAGTCTCGGGAGTAGATGTTAATTTTTCATCATCAGCACTGTAGCTTTCTAAAAACTTCTTATATTCTGGATCTAAAGGAGAATCATACATACAGATTACAAATACAAAGGCTTTAAAAAGATTAACCAAAAATTATAAAGTCTATAATAATAGCCAGCCTGCAGTGGTGTTAGATATGTGATCTCTATTGACTTCAGATAACAAGATGTCATGTTCCACATCCACAGCAACAACTTATGTAGTAAACTTTGCATTACTGCATTCAAATTAAATGATAAAATATTCTTTTCCTGAGACCAGATCAATCATGCAGCAGACAATTTACTTGGTGGTAATAAAAGACACTGAATCTTGAAGAGAATGAAGGAGGCACAGTCCTGCAGTACGGTTGCCAGCAGATTATCCACCAACAGAATCAAATTAATCTTGGTCCCATGAGGAAGCATGAAGCCATGCTGGAAACCAATCATGAGAATTTCCTCATCTGGAAAGTTTTGAAACTGAGTATACCAGGCACTGCAGCCAGAAATTCTTAAGTTTCCACAGCTGAAATTAGTTTTAAAAGCTAATACAACTCAATATTATTACTACTAACCATCATCAATGGTTCCAGCTTTGGCATCCTTTTTCTTACTTTTCTTTTTGGCAGCTTTTTGAAATGGAGCAAATTCCACTATGGCGGGATATTCAAGACCTGTTTATAGGTATAAATACTTTTTAAAAAGAACCGTGTTAGGAAGGGAAGCCAAGGCTGTTAGTTGCACTAAATACATTTCCAAAGTACAGGTACAATGTGTGATTTGGAAAGAAGTGCACATGGTCTCAGGAAGAAGGCCTGGCACAACCAACAGCTGCCTTGCATAGGGCCAGGTCAGGAACATCTTGTCAAGATGAACAATGAAGGTGAAGGTCAGCTGCAGGCGTCAGGGTCTGTGGAGCAGTTTGGCAGGGGCAGCTAGGCTTTGTGCTGTAGTCCTGGCTGCAGTGCAGGACTTGAAACTGCACTCTTTGGCAGGACCAGGGATGAAGTAAAAACTTCAGGACTGTTGTTAGCTGAGACTGCTGTAAGGTCCTAGGCCTTTACTTCAGCTCCAGTGCTACTGCCTTTGCCACCACTGAGGAATGCCATGTGCAGAGTGCCCAAAGGGACAGAAATGGAGGAAATATACAAGGATGGGGGAGTTGAGGCACGCTGAGGTCATAAGTGTGTGCGAAACGCCAAATGCTTGAATTTCAATCATGTTACAACAGCTGTAACTTTGGATGTTATAACAGCTGTAACTTTGGGAACTAAGCATAAGAACCATTCATTTGGTGCCACCATAACTTTGAATGGTCACTGCGTGAATGGTCATTAACCAAGGACTATCTGTTAAGTCCAAACCAAAAGAATTATTTCACACAAGACATTCCTTATCATATGAACTGTCTTGTCCAGCATTCTGTTAACAGTAGAGAAAAAAAAGACTATTTGAAATGCATTGCACTGAGCACATGGAATGTTTAATTTGGATGGGTAGGAACTACTTTATGCAAAGTAGCTTTAAAACCACAATATATTTTCAGTTATTTTATGATGGTTTTATAATATAGAGGCTACTGGTGAGATAATACAAATGTATACATTTATAGATGGGTATTTGGGCTTATTGAATAAATGCTTTTGAACAACAATGACTAACCTAACATAAATGATTCAGAAAGTAATTTTAGCTCCATGAAAAATGATAAATAAGCAAAATAAATAAACAAAAAATAAGTAGCATGATCCTATGGGGTCATTCGATGGCTGCAGATTTGGCTTTTCCATCAGAATCCTACAAGATCTTCAGTAAATCCTGAAATATTTCTCATATTCAATTGTATAACTACAGCAGCACAAAAATTTGCACTCTGCCAATTTCACTGTTTTAGGTGCAGAAAAGCCACAAGTACCATTCAGTGTGGTTCTCAAAACAAATTCCTGAAGTAACGCTTTATTTTTGTTGTTTTTTTGCATTACAACTGGGTTGGTGAAGCCAGCCAGCTTGATCTATCCTTAAAATAAAAGAAGCCAAAATAGATACCTGAGAAAGAAATTGACACATTTGACACTATAATTGCTATTACAGTAAACTTCTGTATTAACCCCAACTCATATCAAAACAAATGGATCTAGTCTGGATCTCTAGTAAAAAGCTGGCACTAGTTAGTCTCATCCTGACATCTAAATTCTTTCGTGCAGCTTGCATGTGCCAAAGATTAAAGTTAACACAATGAGAAAGTTGGTGTTTTTATGCAGGCTCAGCACAACAAAGCATCCAATTTTAGATTACACTACAATCCTAAAACTACTTATCTGAAACAAAATCTAATACTTCTGGAAAAGCTGCTTAGCACTGAGTTATTGATCCTAAGCATCCCACCCTAAGAAACATCCCCCACAAATTAGTAAGACTGTTATGTTAATTATGCACATTCTGAACTTTACGTTACTTTTAAAAATCTTAACTCAGTTTTGGTAAATAAGTCAATGGGTGATTCCAGAATTACAATATACTTATTGTACAAAGGTTTGCCAATATATATGAACAACAGAGATATGATAATTGTAGGCTTACTTGCCTTTGTGATCAATAAAAACATAACCATCAAAGCGATCCCTGAATAGAACTATGTCTTCTTGGTTTTTAAAGTTGATGTATGCTCTGGAAAACATGTGAGGATACAAACTGCAGAAGGACAAAAAATGGCAATGTTTAAGAAAACGTTGCTGAGTGGTGATTATAAATATACACAACACGGAAGGGTGTAAAAACTAAAAGACAGACATGACATGCCACTGTTACATGCAACACAATCAACCTTCCCTTTTACCTAGAGTCATTTGAAAAGAATTCAAAATAGTCATGCTCTGGCAGTGGCTGGAGATGTTCTTCTAGTTGTTCCTTGGTCAAGCTGGGAGGAAGGCGTCGAATCACTACCTTAAAAAAAAATTTCATCCTTTACAACAAGTGAAATCAAAGTGTTTTATTTAAAAGTACTTGCAACTTTTTATAAAAAAAGAATTCAAAACATTACAGCAATCTATCAAGTAAAGTACTTTAATTAGAACCACATGTCTTCTCCCCTATTATGTAAAATAAAAGTAACTTTTGACACCAACATGCTAGTGAACAGAAGTATTCATCTACAAGATTTTGTTTGAGAATGGTATTATAGAATCCTTCCTGGACCAAACAGCTGAATCTGTATTTTTTTCCACATCAATGTTTTTAAAATTGGCATTCCCCCCTAGTTATGGGTAATTGTTGAAACACATATTTGGTATGCAAAGACTCTAGAAATGATTGCTGCTTCAGCATCCAAATTTCATCTGCATGACATTTTATTAAATACTGTATTTAACCTACTGCTCCAAATTTAGAAATGTTCAGTTTGGGTGCTGCAAATCTATGTTTTCAAGAAACTGTAGAACAGAGTACCCCCAAGTGGTTAATATCGAGTCCCAAGAGTCAGTGGGATTTATCCATTATTATTATTTCTTTTTCACATTTTTGAACTGCACATCTCCCTCAAAGAGGCACTCAGGGCAGTGTAAATAAAAGCTATTATTCATAATATTATTAACTAAAGTAGCACTTAGTTATTTGCATATTAAAAATTTTGGGGGTCAATGAACTCTCTGAAACTTCACAAAAGCATCAATGAGATTGCTCACTGATTTACAGTGAGATAGGTGGCATGATGGATTGATGGATGATGGATGGACAGATGGTGGATAGACAGACAGATAAAACTGAAGAGTTTAGGGACCTTTGTTGTAGACCAAGGACCATCACTGAGAGCTCCAATCTGGTGGACCTGGCTATGTGAAAAATGATAAATAACAAAATAATAAAAAAAATAACAGGGTGCCCAGGAAAGGGACATGACTGTAATTAGGCAAGAGGCCATAAAATAAGAGCTACAACCCCTCAGACCCCAACCTGCAGAAAGCATCTTGTCCTACCAACCATAAACCATGGTTTGTTTGCAAAACATGCAATTGTCCTCAGATTATTAAAAACAGGTGCATGTTAAACCAGCCCCTAAAAAGTTATACCATTTCAGGCTGGGAAGGTAAAGGGTCTGAGCTCCTTGGCCCATCCGAAATATAACAACATACAACATTAACAGTGCAGCAGCCTTGCCATCCACCAAGGGGATGATTTTCAAAAATCTCCCACTCCAGTCAGTGGCATGAGCAAGCTGAGAATGATTGTAACAATAACTTTGTTATTGTAACAATAACTCTGATTATCCCAATTGGTCCTTTATCAAAGCCTCAAAAAAGTCTAATAGGAACTCCCACATTTGATGCAAAAGAAAATTTTAAGTAACGTAGCAATGTGACCATTCCATATATTGCTATTCCATTCAGTCAGAGAAACCAAGGAGGATTTTCAAGAAACATAACGTACATGTGCAACTTTGAACCCACAAATAAGCTTAAACATAAATTAGTGCATCTTAAGGACAAGATACTCAAGCATAAACAAACCAACATTGCCATTCAGTGTAATGAAGCCTGTTGAGATTTTATGTTAGGGAGACAAAACAGCCTCTTTTTAAATTGTTTCAAAACATAAGAAGTCTGAATCGTCTGCAGTTCATTTGCACCTTAACGACCATGGACATTCCTCTAATAGTTGCAAATTCCAGTTCTTCGACAAGGAAGCTAACTGGTTATCCAGAGAATCAAAGAATCTATTGATGTAAATATGTCAAATCCTTTCCTTAATGGGGGGAATTAGACCTCAGTTGTCTCCTGTGTACAAATGCAGTTTTCTCTCATCCTCACAAGCACCTTCAAGCCTTTTCTGATGTACTGTATAATGTGCTGACTTTGAAGAGCAAAACTAGTCTCTTAAGATTTTATTGCATAGCGTTATTAGCGTGCTTCGTGAGAACTCTTTTCTGGTATGTGTCCTGTATCCTACCAAGTTTGAGAAATGTATATATACTTGCCACCTCCTTTCTTTTCCACATGGAACTGCGAAAGTCTCCTGGATAGGAGACGAAATTACATCAAATAATAAAAGTCTAGTTGCCATTTGAGAAAAAATTTGCAAACATTTTTTTTTGCATTTGCTATAAGCTGGGCGTGATGGGAGTTGTAGTTCTACCCCTCCAGCGGGCGCCCGGGTGGGAACCGCCCCGCCCGAGTCCTCCCCGCGGGCGCACCTTACTAAGCGTCTCTTTCTTGTCTTTGGGCCTCTCGAGCCGGTCAGGCTCACCGCCTGCTTTGGCGTCCGCCCCGGCCATGGCTGCTCCGAACCCGGTGGGAGTGAGAGGCCCACCCCGCTTCTCCTTCGGCCTGGCGTTCTCCTTGTCCTCCTTCATGGTAGGCGCCGCGGGGGACAGCACGCGGGCCTTCCGGCCTCCTTCGCCGCGGCGTCAGCCCGCTCGTCTCGCGGGAAGATCGGAGGGGAAGCGAGCGAGGCCGCGACACCACAGCGCCCTCCTCACTATTAAGGAGGCGGTGCGACTCCGCCAGGCCGTGAGTTGCCACGGCGACGAGCAAGGCCGGCAGAGACTCCAACTCCCAGCATGCCTTAGAGTTCAGAGGAAGCCCTTTTAAAAAAAAAAATTCCTTTGCACAGTAATTGTGCAGCCTGTATGGAAACCCAGCCCAAAGAATAAAGCACAAAACGTAAACAATGCTTCGTTTTTCTCTTTAAAAAAGGCACCCGTCCACCGTTTTAAGCCTGTGTTGCCACAGAAACAGGGAAATTTGTCGTCCGCGCGGTGCATTCTGGGGCCGGCGACGGGAAGGTCAGAATGTCCGGCCGGAACGCCGTGGCGCATGTGCATTGAGCTGTTGGCGTTTGAGGGAGAAGGGCGGGGACGGCACGTCGGGATGTGGTACGAAATTTTGCCCTCGATGGCAGTTATGTACGTGGGGTTGATCATCCCCGGACTTTCTACTATTTACATCCAGCGATATATAAACAATGGCAAGGTGAGTGATGCAGGCTGTCGATGCGGCGCCGATAGTTGGGACTATATCTCCCATCCTTCTGGACTATAATTCCCATCCGTCTGTGTCCGGCTGGGAGGGTGGTGATGTATATCTTATATAATGGCATGGATCCTGAGCCTAGTCGGAGGAAGGAGTCTTTGCTAATGTTTTTGTTTAAAATGCAGTTATCTCCCCCTAGAAAAACAAGGAAAATAATGTTTCGAAGCAAGAAGAGAAATGCAGGAGGAGGAAAAAGGAAAAATCCCGTAGGGCGAAGCCTCGAGAGAGATTTTTAAAAATGGAAAGGCAAATATTACGGTCTGGAGAATTAATAGAGGGATTGTGGAGGCATGTTTCCCCTCCCAGCCCTGTGGTTCCCTTTAAAATCCTTATCAGTGCTTGGAAATTCTCCCAACATTTTTATTTGATTTATTAGATTTTATTCCACCTTTATTGCACTAAACATACCTAATACTACCTCCTTCTCTTTTTCCCCACAACAACAATCCTGAGGTGGGTTGGGTTGAAAGAGAGTGACCAAGCCAAAGTCCCCCAGCCAGCTTTCATGCCTAAGATGGGACTAGAACTCACAGTTCTTTCTAGGCAGGACTTTAACCACTACATTAAAAGGGTCCCAGGACCCCTTTCCTTCTTAAGAAGGGTCGAGGACCCCAGAGAGTTTATGTAGATTATGCCTTTGTCGCTCAGCCAGATGTTTAGGTTGGATTTGGCATTTTTGTCCACCTGTCAAGTCCTTCCCAAGGACATGGGATAGGCAGATGCTGTTTTTGATGTTATTCAAGGTATTGTCGCAGGATGTAACCTGTTCTGAGTAAGGCTGCCTTTTGCAATTGACTGATGGTGAATGTCTGTTGATATTCTATTTATTTATTTCTTCTTTATAAAGCTGCCCATCTTACTTTTACGTGACTCTAGGTGGATTACAATAAAACATAGAAAAACACCATATAAAATAAATAAAAAACACGCATTGTTCATACAACCAGGAGGTGTGCTCTAACCCCCACCCAGGGCCCCAAGCTCTGGTACAAAGGCAAGTTTTAAAAGCCTTACAAAGGGTCAACAGGCACAGCCTAATATAATCTCAGAGGGAAGAATGTTCCAAAAGGCAGGTGCATTCATATATTAGAAGATGAAAAGGAGATATTTAAAAATATTTAATTGACTTCATGGAGACCCTGAAAGATCCTTGGGGACTCCCCATGGTCCCCAGATCACACTTTGAGATCTGCTGGTTAAGGCTATTCTAATTGCAGCATTAGGCCATGTTGATATCTTAGGCAAAGTGGGGTCTTGGGAATCTGATCTTGATCATATCTGATCTTTGATTTCTGATCAGAGTCTGATCTTGGGAATGATAAGGTAAGCCAGCATATGTGGCATTTATTCAGTGTCCTTTTTCCACAGCAGTTTTGCTTTACATCTGTACTTTTTCTTCTTATCTTTTTTTCTCTCTCTTCCCCCACCCTTACTGTTATCCACATGACTTCTGTCTTATTTCTCCATGTTTAGGATAAAAGAGTAATAAGAAAACCACAAGATTATGAAGCATTACGAAGAGAGAGACGTGTCTGTAACACTGGATTTAAGGTTAGTTTGAAGGAAACTTTTCTGGATGAAGCAACCCAATTGCAAAATCATTGCACCATCTTGGTAAAAATTGATAGATGTTGGAAGAGTTCATATCTGTTCCCCCCTTTTTATTATGCCCTTGAGTCAGTCTTGACTTTTGGCACCTGGTGGGACAATCCTTGTAGTTTTCTTGGCAAAGATTTTCAGAAATGGTTTGCCATTGCCTGTTTCTTCCCAGGGCTGAATGAAAATGACTGACCCAAGGTCCCCCAGCAGGCTTCATGTCTAAGGCAGGACTGGAACTCACAGTATCCTGCTGATTGGCCCAAAGTCACCCAGCTGGCTTTCATGCCTGAGGCAGGCTGGAACTCACCATCTTCTGGTTTCTTTAATAGACCCAGAATTCAAAGTTATGACTCCCCTCAAAGGAATTGTGTTGTCCTAAACCTGCAAATAGCCCCTGTGATATCAGTTAGGTCAATAATGGGATCTATTTTTTTGTAGTTGTAAAGAGGCTTGTAATCCAAAAAGTGTTCTGGAGTACAAAAAATTGACAATTTCCCATAATTCAGGAAATAATTTTCTTGATAGGATAATGGAATGAAATAATTCAGTCCATTAAATCTGAGAGCTTCATTGATTTTGATTGTGACATGGACACATCTAACTTTTTTTTCCTTCTTTATTTTTCAGGGTTTGGAGAAGATTGACTAATGCCATGGTGTGGATATTCTTATTTCTAAAACAAGCTTAGCATAAATTAAAAAAATCTAAAACAAGTGTGCAGAGAATTACAAATTTGTGAACAGGAAAATAGGATTCTAAAGCATGACCACCCTATGGCAATAAAAAAAATACAGGTATATTTGCTTACAACTTAGCAAGAAAGCAATTCCTGTCGTAGCAGAGAATTCTTTCCTGCTGCTTCTTTCTACGCCATATGCGACTTTGGGATCTGAAATGTTGGAAAGAGAGTTGATCTTGTGCAGAAGGACCCATGGTTTCAGAGAGGGAATCTGAGCAATACACATTTCTCCAAATCACTTTGGATTTGACCTGGGTCCAGTAGACATTGTGTGACTGGGCAACAGTTGCCCTGATTTAGCAGGAAAATAATTATAGTTACAATATCTGAGAACATGCAAGTAAAGCTAAGATCTCCATTGTGTTATTTCACTGTTTCTCAACATGCTAGTAGGGAATTCTGGGAGTTGAAGTGCACACATTTTAAAAAGGCCCAGGTTGAGAACCCCATTGTTAATCTCTTGGTCTATCATGCCCAGCTAAAGGTTATAGCAGTTCCTCTCAAACACAATGGAAGGTTTCAGATTAGAGGAGGCAAGAATTAATTTTCAAGGGACATCAATAATTTTCTACAATATTTTTAAAATACCCTCTCTTGCAAAATTAATTAGAAGGAATGCATAGTGGGATAAGATTTTCTGTGAATTGTAGCTTTTTTTCTCACCTGAAGTGATCTCTGTTCTTATGAAATCTCACAAATCCATTTAAAGAAAAGCAACACCTGTTTGAAGTACCAATAATACTTATACAAAGGTAACTACAGGAGGACAGTGGGAGGAAGGTGGAAGCCATGAGTAGATCTGACTCATTTTTAAGCTGATATTGGAATGAGTAATGGCATCTTGTGGGTTTCCAGAGCACTGCCAACAACATCATCAAAGTTGCCTCAAGATACTGTGTTTAAAACAGGATTAGCAAATTTTTTATAACATCTTTGCCACTTACTCTTTTTTCACCTCAGTTTTGTCACTCTGCACTGTACACTGAAGTGTAATAAATAACATTGTATACATAGTCCTTAAAACTCTCCGTAGAAGTGATTTTATAGCACATTTTGTTTCGATGTGGCTGACTGAACATATCACAACTCAGTCCTATGGTTTTCTCACCATAGGATTGGGATCTCATAACAACGTGCTGATCCCAAGGCCAGCTTATCTTAATACGACAATTTGGAGTAGGATTTGTATGATTCATGCCACACATTTTGGGGTGTGAGTTTAAACAGATCTGAGGATGCTGTCTCAGTATTTGCCTGCAAGCAAGAACTGGTGGGATCACAAAATAGACAAAGTCATAGAAAAGGAGGACATTCTGGGACTTTAGCATTCAAACAGACAAGCACCTTGTATGTTATACCCTAGATTTTACCATTTGTGCTTACCTGTAAGAATTTTGTATTGTTTGGGGGAGTTTGCCATACTCCCAGGGCAGCAGAGGAGCTAAATGAATGGGCCTCCAACAACAATCCTCAATAAGCAGCACCAGGGATCTGAACTGGAGAAAACAAGCTGATTGTTCAGATTTTTTATTGACCAAGCATGGTTAGACACTCAAGGAATTTGACTTGGATGCAACAGCTCTCAATATAGTTGCAAGATAGCAGTGCGTGAAATAATAACATAAATGAAATTATGTAATCAGTGGTAAAGTGTGCATCTAAAGTATGCAGCCAGGAGAAAAAGAATATAGTAGAAGTGTGGAATTAGAACCACCACCTAATTTTTGCTATTCAATGTATTTCATGCGGTCAAAGACCAGTACAGATCTGATTTTTGCTGAAGCTCTTACAGTGTTTCTTTTCTGTTACTGTAAGCCATTGATTTGTTTTTGAAGCATTAAAAAACCCTCTTGAGTTTATGCATTGTGCTAATAATTTCTTAACCATGGGTTAATGAATAAAGCAAAGTTGGCTGGGTTCACTCATTTTGTTAAGCACTGAACTCAACGTGGTTCACACAACCCACTTATCCAAAACTATACAAAGCATGTTTTGGATTATCAGGATCTGTGAAATGAGCTGCTGACATCAGTGATACATTAGTTTTCTTGGCAACAATGTGGAAGTAGATTGTTCTTATCTTTCTTTCCAGGAAGTCTTTCCACTTCTCTGTGTACACTCCTGAGATTTCTTGATGACTTCCCGTTTAATCTGGCTCTGTTTAGTGCTTTGGAGGTTAGTCAAAAGTCTGCTGGTTTTGCAAAGACAAAAACACCAGTGATTACTGATGACGAGAAAACAGTTATATCTTTTAAAGGAAAGTTTGGGGCTCAAGAGCTTCAATATCTTTCAACCAAAATAAAGTAAAAACTTACCGTTAACTAGCTGCCCATTTTGGAAGGAAGGTGTACTAACTGAAACTTCTGAGGGACTAGGAACAGATTGGGGCTGTACCCCAACATGGACAGGAAGCATACTCTTCCAGGCAGATTCAGGGGCTCTGCCTGGAAAGGCACGATTTGAATCGATTATGGTCCAGAAAGCGAGACTGACACCAAAAAAAGAGTGATTCCAGCAAGCCATGAGTGGAAAAAAGAATGGCTTGCTCAACCTCTGTCTTCAAAAGCAAGTATGAACCTTCCCAGCTTGGAAATCAAAGCTTGAAAAAGAAAAACTGAGCTTTGGGTGAGTCATTCCTCCAGAACCAATTCATTTTCGACCCCTAAGAGTGGAAAACTCACATGTCCCTTTTTGCTGGGAACGTTTCTGGGTTTACCTATCTGGACCTATGCAAAGGGCTGGAGCGGTGTTAAAAATGGATTAATTTTAACTAGCTAAGTGTCACTTCCAGAGTTTCTGGAAGAACCAAGAGAATCTAGAACCTGGATCTGTGCTAGAGACGGATTACCTTGAGACAACTTGGTGTCACACACAGTTTAGGAAGACCAAGGAGAATGGAGCTCTCATAGAGTTAGGCCTGGTGCATCCCTTGAACCGTCAGAAGTTGCCCCCTGGTTTTGTCTATTGTCTGATTGCAGCCAGTTGTGTATTCCAAAATGACCTGAGCGCCCGTGGCTGTCAAAGTACACGGATTCAGTCTGTGCTCACAGGACTTCAGCTTGCAATTGTAGCTCGGATACCTCTCCCGCTCTCTCTCACGTCCAGCTGATACCTCTGAAGTATGTTTTTAAAAGTCTTTTCAAATGCTTATTTTCTTCTCAACTGTATCTCAAACTGCTTTCAAACCAAGACCATGTCACGTTTTGAGAAGCATGATCAGAAAATCATAGGACTGTTGGCCTGACTTGGGAAGAGAATTTTGGCAAGAATGATCACTACTTATTGAAGACATCTACGCTCTTCTGCAAGCTGATTTAGATGTTATTGGGGCATCAGGAGTGGTGAAACTTGTGGATGGAGAGAGAGACTAATAATTATGACAGTATTAAATCGGTAAGCACAATCTTCATTTTTAGCTATGGATTGCTGAGACGGTTATCAGCATTTGAAGCCTACTTTTTAAAAAACTAAATTTCACAGCACTGGAACAACTATATTTAATCCTAAAAAAGATAAATAGGGTCAGGGATGATTAATACCTCGGTTGGAGACTGTCAGAACAAACTGAGAGGTAATAACATTTCAGAAAAAAACAATGACAAATTTTCTGTGAAAAAACACACGCATATTTCTCTGTTGTTACTGGATTTTTTATTTCATTTATCAATTAATTTAAAAATTACCACTGTAGCTTAGAAATAACGTGTGAATTCACACACTACATTAATAAGGGATATAGGTGAATACCAAACTAAGAGGAAAGACAATCACTGGTGGATAAATAGTTGAGGAACTGTAGTGTTTCAGCCATGGAATTAAAGGAAATACGGCCTTTGAAAACAAAACTCAGAAATGCTGATGTTGTGCTCTTCAGAGTCCCTGCTTTCTGGCTTTTCTCACAAACACAATTTGCTTCTTGTTGGGAAGACTAAGCCATTTTCTTTTTTGGGAAGACTAAACCACTTTCGTTTTGTATGACTGAGAAAAAAGGATGAAAGAATCTCTTTTTTCAAGTCAGCCCAAAAAGGCAACCATTACAAAACAAATTTAAGCTTGGCAATTTATTAAATCCAAAAGTTGGATTTCTTGTTAGAAGAGGCAGGAAAAAAGGAAGGAAGGAAGGAACGAAGGAAGGAAGGAAGGGTAAATCAAGATTTTATTTTATAAGCATTTTTATGGCTATGCTCAGTGTGATTCAAGAGAGAGTACAACAAAACAGTAAGCAAAAAAATACAAAAGAAAACAGCATATAACATTAAAATGTCCAAGGCCCTCCATTTTATTGGCAGTGACCAGAGAATGATGTGGAGAAGTAGAAGTCTTTGTATTTTCCACATTTCTGAGTTAAGATCTTTCTCTCTGAGTTAAAACAAGATGTGTTCTTTCATTCAGAAAAGAACTTGCTAGCTACTTTCTTGAGAATCTGATGGCTTCTGTATTTATCAGATTATACTTTTCAGCAGCAGCAGCCCATCCAGCAAAATTATTTGATTTCTCTTTTATTTTGTCTTAAGACTCGCTCTCCACTTCCCTTCCATGCAGGAAGATCTCTGAAGAGACACGATATGTAGCAGATCAGCACAATGTAAATCCATCAAAGACACATAACCACTGATCAATATCTTCTGATGAATGGTGGGGCCTTTTATTTTCGGAGTGGGTTGATGGAAACACAGTTCAGTATATCAATCTGTACACTGTGTTTCCACCAACCCACTCTGAAAAAAAAGGCCCCACCATTCATCAGAAGATCTGAAGGACAAAGAGTTCCCCATATGTGGAATATGGAATATTCATATGGAATATGAAAACGCACATTTTCATATTCATATGGAATACGAAAATACGTAAATAACCACATGCGTTTTGCAGCTAGAACTAGAAGATGTTCAACTATTCAAACAGTTTTCCTTTGCCAGATGTCCTCTGATTGTGACAGAAGACCGAGAAACCCCAAGGAGGCTGCTGTTCTGCCTTGCAAAAACACAACCTGATTGACAGCATTCGTCTCTTAGTCTCACGTGGCTGAACATTCCCGCGCCCCTGATCTGCCTCAAGGAGCTACTGCTTGTTCGGCACTTTTCCTTTAAGCCTGATGGAATGCCTGCACATCAGTGCCACAGAATTATTGGCTGAACATTGGTTGCCTAAGTGATGGCTGTGACCAAACACTTTGCAAGACTGCAGCCAGCGGCTTGATCAACCTTGGAACTTGGCATCATAAAGAAAGGCGGTTTAGTCACGAGAGCAAAACAACTGGAAGGGGTTTCCCAGCAGGTAGCCAAATTCCAAATCCTCTTGGCTGGGTTACAGATTCACTTGACATTCCTGACTTATTTCTTAGAAACAGCAGCTTGCTTTTCAGGCTGGTGGACTGAACAGGAAACGGAGAGCTGAAAGGACACAACCTTCACGCATTGCATTTTCCTTGCACGCATGACTGTTTCTCACGGACGACATAAAAGGTGGCCAACCATGCATTGCAGGATGGAAGGTGGGAAGAAACAAGGAAGGGTTTGCAATAGTGTTATCATGCAGGAGGTAGGGAAGAGTGATAAAGGGCATGGTTTGCGTGCAATTGATTCCATGTTCAGTCCTTGGCATCTTCTAGTAGAAGAAGGAAAAAACCCTGCTTGAAACAATGGATAGGTACAGGAGGCTGCCCTAGTGACCTGCAGGAGCCATTCTTCCCCTAATCAGGAAAAAATAGACAAATGATGCAGATGTTGCAGGTTCCAAGGTCTAAACAGCAGCTGAGTTAGGTTTCCACAGCAAAAAGATCAGAAGATTTCCAGTATGTTACAAACTAACAGATGTATCATCACCTAAGCTTTCATTAAGCTCAGATTACCTCCTGAGAGGTACATTAGAGCTGAATCAGGCACAATGGTCAAGAATTTGCCCACAACCCAGACACTGCCTTTTCCCAGGATGGTTCCTCAGGTTCTATCTGTTCTTCTTTTCCATCTTCTACAAGCTGAAGACATAAAGGGCCATGTTGCTGGAAGATGAATACGTAAACATTGAGGATGAGGAAGAAGATGAGGAGGAGGAGAAATACATCAGAGAGAAAGCAGTCTTGATTGTTGATAAGGTGGTCAAAGAGACCATAAACATTATTGGAGTCCCACAAAAGGAAGAAGGTACTCCAACATGATTGTGAAACTGCAAAGGCATTGGTGCCTCACTTCAAGTGAGTACTAATTTGTATTCTTCTCATCAATTGCAGATGCCAAGTACAAAATACCAAATATTATCTGGATGATCTGCAAAGATTTCACCATTGGAAACGGTCTGTTGCAAATTGAGGAATATATGAGAGTAGGTTTCATGTTTGATTTTCCTTGGCATCTTCGTGCAAGGCGACGTGGCATGTTGGGGTGTCTAAAGTGAGTTTAGATGTGGGAAGTCTGCTGCCAACAGACCAGAAATTTGAAACTCTTGTAAATTGTCCCGTTTAGTAAATCCTGTGCATGACTTCTTAAGAGAGCAGTGGCCGAGCGGTTAAGATGCTGGCTTGTCGGCTTGAAGGTTGGCGGTTCGGCACTTTGAGACCCAAGCGCTGCCACGTAATGGGGTGAGCTCCTGTTACTTGCCCTAACTGCTGCCAACCTAGCAGTTTGGAAGCATGAAAAATGCAAGTAGATAAATAGGTGCCACCTTGGTGGGAAAAGTAACAGCGTTCCATGCGCCTTGGTTCATAGTCATGCTGCCGCATGTCCACGGAAGTGTCTTTGGACAAACACTGGCTCTCTTGGCTGTGAATCGGAAATGAGCACCGCCCCCTAGAATCAGACACGACTGGCAGGGGAAACCTTTACTTTTTACCTTTATGACTTCCTTAGCACCATCGTCCTGCTCTGTCCACTGGATTTAGTTCCTTGCAATTGGATTTAAAGGAATTTTGCATTAAATACGTGTTAAAAATATTACTGTTTATTTTTTTTGTCCATAGAAGCAATTTTGTGTAATGATGGGCAGTTGCCGATATATTTCAAGTCAGTATCTTGCTCCAGAATAGCTCCAGAATTGTAAAACAAAATTAAAATATTGCACATTTTTTCAAGCAGGTGCTTGTTATGGGACCGTCTCTCTCATTTATAGTGTATTAATTCCTCTAGACATGGGAACTTCATGAAAGTTGGCTACACTGGACCAACTATCTCAGCAACAAAGAACTCCAGTACAGCACCCAGTACCATTACCGAGTCCGCTGGAGCATCCCGACATGTCGGAAGCCCATCCCACGAGCAACAGCATGTGTCTATTTCATCATTGAGATCTCCAAAATCAAACCATCAGTGAGTATTTCGAGGTCCCCATGTTAGCCAAGTGCAGCAAAGCCATGGTTAGGGTTTTCTTTAGAGAAACTTTAGTGCTTCCCTAAAATCCATGATCTGTGGTCTCAATTCCTTTCAAGAATCTGATCACACATAGAGGAAGAGAACTACTGGCCCTCTTTGCAGCTAGTCTTCGACTTACAACTATTTGTTTAGCGATGATTCAAAGTCACAACGGCACTGAAAAAGTGACTTATGACTGATCCTCACACTTATGACCATTGCAGCATCCCCACAGTCATGTGATCAAAACTTGGGAGTTTGGTGTGGCATGTATTATGATGATTACAGCATCCTGAGCTCTTGTGATCACCATTTGTGACCTTCCCAGCCAACTTCCCGCAAGCAAAGTCAACTGGGGGAGCTGGATTTGCTTAACAGCTGCATGATTCATTTAATAACTGCAGTGATTTGCTTAAAAATCATGGCAAAAAAGGAGGTAAAGTTGGCCATGACTCACTTAATAACCCCCTTGATTAGCAATGGAAACTCTGGTCTCAACTGTAGTCACAAGTTGAGGACTACCTGTATATGGTGGAATTCCAATCACAATTAATCCCAGTGAGCCTAATCAGGCCATGAGAACTGAAGTCCAGAAATTATCCAAGAGGAAAGAATGGGATATTTCTTGAGGGTTACATTTTTGCTTAAGAATAAAAAGGAAATGCTGGTTTTAAATTAGGCATAACTCATAAATATGAAATATTGTCTGGTGGCATCTTGAAGACTTAGCCATTTATACTTTTATGAATGGGCATAGCTGCCCATTCCCCCAAGATCCTTTTGGTAGTTAAATAAGACAACTTGGAAGTCACTAACAAATTAAAGGTAGACGTTGAAAGGATAGAAAGTGGATATAAGACTTCTAATTTTATGGATTTCCATCTTGGATTCCTGTTAGATAATTGAACATTATTGTTAGGCTTTAATTCTTGGGAGTAGTGCCTATACTTTTTCCTGAAATAGCTCTACTTTCATGGAATTATTAAGTAGGCCAACATTCACAAATCAATAATGGTTGTTTTTGTTTGCCGCAGATGCTACCAATTGAAGTATTCTTTGTGCTGGAGACCAATAAGCTAATTCACAGGTAGTTTCATACCCTCAGTCAACTTGTTTACGTGTCGGGCTTAGATCTTAGATTGCACTAAGACGCTGCTAATGTGGTTGTTGGAATAAGTCACAGCAGCTGCGTTTGCGCATCTTGAACCATCATCTGTGGTTTGAAAATAAAATGCTAGGTTTATGAAGGTAAACTAAAATCCAGCAGTGTGATGGCTTAGCCATGTTGAAGGAACTTGGCTTGTATCTCATTCATTTTTAACGAGTATGATCAGCTAGCCAGAAAGGGAGGGAATTGACCAGAATTTTTTTCATTGCATAAATTGGCAGTGGGAATTATATTTTTTAATTGTATGGAGATTAAACCTTCTGTGCTTTAGTAATCTGCAGATGAAACTGCTCTGTAAACAAGTAGGCTCGAGGAGGAAAGTTGACTAAGCCATTGTTAGCAACAAAAATCCCTCAAGATTCCCAGTGTTTCAGTCCCACCCATAATTTTCTGGGACGGAGCCTGTAGAATATGGAATGTTCTCTACAAGGAGATGCATTTGGTCCCCAACTTCGAAAAGTTCTTAGGAAAGGAGCTAAAATGCACGTGTTTGGCATAGCTTTTAACCATTAATTAGCTTTACGACCAGATTCTCAGACTGCTCGAGGTTTATTGCTGGAACCCTATATAATGTTTTATGTATAAAAAAATATATAATTCAAACTTCCAAGTAAATAAACTGTTAAATGCAATTTGATAATGGATGTTAACGCAAACCCTCCTCAACTACACAGAAACAAGGGAACAGAAGCAGGAAAGATTTGTAGTTTAGACAGATTTTGGTATCTGAAACATTACCAAGTGTTTTTCAGCCACGTAAAACAAGTCACGTTTGACAAACCATTTTTTAAAACGTTGTATTGATTTTTTTAAAACTACAGAGTTAAATTTAAATTTTCAAACTTAATTGCAGATTAAAGTGTGTAACTAAGTGTGTAACACAGTAACGCTCACTGTGCTTTCTGTTTACAGGCCAGGAGAATCTCGCTTTAAGGAAAAGTGGCTCAAAGATATAATTGAAAGTAAGATTAGCATGATGGAGACTGTGGATTTTTAGTTCCTCTAGAATGGTTAAAAATTAAAATATCTGTTGGCATCCTGCTTTTTTTTTAATAAAATCCCATGGTTTGCTACAATCAATCCTCTCGTTTTGATCTCTCTGTGCAAGTGAACTGCAGGAAGAAAAAAATTAACCAGATTAAATGCATAACCGGTTTCAAGGCCCTTAAATCAGCAAGAGTTTGCCCTTAGTGGTCAGGGAGATCTTTAAATGACCCTATTTAATGCAACATAAATGTCAACTTTTCCCATCCAACACTCTTCCTGAGTGTTGAAATGCAAGTCTCAACATTTCCACAAATGAAGTGTCCTGGAAATAGCAGATTAGGAAGGCAAGCTGAGAAAGCGAGGCTGGTGTTTCGAAGCTAAGACCGTGATTCTTGAGGTCGTCTTTATGCAGATCTCAAGAATATTGAACTTTGATTCAAGAACAGCCTGTGGGTTTCTATCCCAAAGGCATTAGATCAGTTGGACTGCATTTGGGGCAGCAAACTGGGGGAATACTTCTCCCCCCTGCCCAAAGGTATTTCAGAAAATGAATGTCTTCAGCCTAGATACAGATACTATGTGGCTTGAGAGTCACTGCCATTGAGCAGCTCTGGAGTTGAAGTTAAGTCTGACAAAACTCAAGTTTGACTCCACTTCTTAGTTTATGGAAGGTCACAGAATGATTGCATCAATCATTCTCTCAGCCTGATGTGCCTCACAAGGCTGCTGTGAGAATAGCAGTGGAGAAGGGTGGGATCTGCACACGACCTTGAACCCCCAGAAGAAAAGATGGATATACATTTACTGAATTAAATAAGGAACTGGCAAATCTCAAACAACAACAGAGTCAACTATACTTAGGCAAACATTTTATTTTAAAAATACAGTTTAGAAGTGGTGTACCATTCCGGAACTGTGCAGAAATGAAAGCATTTAATACAGCTGTCCTTTATACTGGGGGGGGTGTTTTTTTTTTAGGATTTCTTCTTTGTTTCAGAAAGTGGCTCCAGATGTACTTCCACATTTTATGGTGTACTGGGTAGTATGCAAAATTTACAAAAGTGAACAGAAGCTGAAAAACCTCAGCACATGGCAACTGGTACATGAACTTTGAAGTCCAACTCACATATTTTATCTGAGATGTAGATAAAAGAAACAAAATGATAAAAACTTCTTCAGATTGACATTCATCTGCGCTGCTGGAAAACTATTTACGCTTACTTGAGCAAGAAATATATTTATGATCCTCAAAGCATTCTCTCTCACAAAATTATGAGAGCTGTATTTTCAATAGTACTAAATTTGCAAAGAATCCCAAAATAATTACTGATCCTATTTACAAAGAGTGTGAGCCACAAAGCAAGATCATGATTTTAACAACTTTTCTGTTTTAATAATTCATTCATGTGGCTGTCTGTTCCAGACAGGAGAAATGACTTGTAAGAGCAAGTCAACATTAAAAGTATTTCTGTCTTTTAGGTGCACAGAGTTAGACCCAGGGTATCTTCTGGCCATTTTCCATAAAACATGCTAGTCTTATAAGACTTGTTGGTCCGTTCAGGGCTTAATATTTTCTCTCATCAAAGTCTACAGAAGGCAGCCTCCATGGAACCCTCATCAAATCCTCTTGCTTTAACTGAGATTTTTTTGAAAGTGCTATTTTCTCAGTCACAAAGAAGCAACAGTATCTCTGTAGCTTCTTAGCACTGACTGACCTGCCTTGATTAATCTGACTTGGACTGCGTGTAACTGTGGTTGGAAAGACCCTGCAAGTTAGTTCCAAAGTTACACCAAACCAATGAGAGTTCTTAATTGGCTATCTATGGACTGTTTCCCAAAGTTCCTGCAGCACAAGCCAACGTCATGGCCCATCCATTTGCCTGTCCCTATGGAGGGCACAAAGTTCATTTCTCATCTTTGCCCTTGGTTTTTCGGTAGACCATTTCCCGGAAGCTGGCTAGGATCTTGTTTTCTCTCTTCCGCCTTTCCTCCTGGTTGAAAGACGCCAGGGCTCTCTTCTCATCTGCGCTGTAGATCTGGTTCTCTTTCCGCAGACGCACTGCTTCCATTCGCCGATGCCTAATGAGGGAGATGGTGCCCATCAACAAACTACCCACACTCAAGCCATCAACAGAGTATTTTCATTACATTATTCATCTCCACCTCCTTACCAAAGTATGGGAACTGTAAGAAGTATGGAAAAGTTATCTACATAGAGCAGAATTGCTCAACCCTGGCCAACTTCAAGATGCGTGGACTTCAACTCCCAGAATTCACTGACTGGCTGAGGAATTCTGGGAGATGAAGTCCACCCATCTCAAAGTTGCCAAGATTGAGAAACACTGAGATAAAGTAGTAAGAGCTCACAGTAGAGAAGCGCAGCCTGAGATTCCAGGATGGTATGTTACCTCCAAAAGCTATTGTCAAAGCATCATTGTTGATTTGACAGAAATAAAGGAATCAAATAGATGACAGTATAATCATTGTTACAAACAGTTAAGCATTTTTAATTATAATTAAGTATAAAATATAAATGAGATCCAGCCCATTCTTTGTCCTGAGGTCTTCAGAGTTGGGAGGATCATTCAAAACCAAGGATATCCCTTGGCTTTTGCAGCATTTTTCACCAGACCACTTACCTGCTGCCGCTCATTACGTAGCCAGACTTCTCAAAGGAGGCTATTTCTTCACTGGTAAGGCCTATTTCACCTCTCCTGGGAATTCGCTTGCCAGCCTTTACATACTCCGCCATGGCAGCACCTTCACCAGGCAGCAAAGCGTGACCGTAGCTTCAAGACAGAAGGAGAATGTCAATTTAAACCAAAGCAACGGCAAAAAATATGTAAGAACTGTCCCCCACGCACCCTTAAGCCTGGTATTGCAGCTTGCTCTCTGGCATGACGTATGTGATCTGTATCTATAACCTTTCTGCTCATTCCTAGTCTGTTATCAGCCACAGAGAACAGCACTTACTTCAAGGGGCGGTCATCTTGAGAAGCATGTGTAATGGGAGCTTCTGGACCAATAAAATCCACTGCATCTGTGTTTTCTGGGGAAAAGGTGGGAGAAAAAAAATCCAAATCCATGAAGAGGAAAACTGAGGCTTTTACACAGAAGAAAAGAAACTGCATGCAAGTAGTCTTTGATTTATGAATGGTTGCTTAATGACCATTTGAAATTATGATGGACGTACCTTGGGGCTACTTACAATCTGGATTCGAAGTTCTGATGGTTCCCCTACCACCATCATGGTCACGTGACTGAATTATAGGCGCTTGGCAACACAGCCACAATGATAGCCTTTGCATCATCCTGCAGTCACATGACCCCATTTTACAATGGTTTTGCTGAAAACCAGCATTTATTTCTGGTTTTTGACAAAACTGTGCCTCTAGCAAACCATTGGTTTGTTTAACAACAGCTGCAAAAAAGGTTGTAAAATCAGGTTGGTCACATAGTGACCCATTTTATGACCATCACAACTTATGACCTTGATGGACATGCTCCATTATGGTAATAAGTTGAGGATTATTTATATCCTTCTCAATTTAGTTTGACTGGATCTCATTCTCCCCCTTGGACTCCCCATTCTACACAAGTGGGGAGGGTAAGTTGCCTAGTGTCTGATTTCAGATTATTAGATAAATTTTATCACTAACAAACCAGTATGTTTCTACATGTTAACCTCTTAAGATTCCATTTATGTCCGTTATTACTTTTCTGTTTACTTGATTGATTTAGCTCATCACTCCAGGGCCATATACCTCATTAATAAACCACAATTCTAAAACCCATGTTATAAAACAAAGCATAAAAATACAATCCAGACAACTGGAAAAAGAAAGCTATCAGTAAGGCAAGAATATCCTTATTCTAGTAGTCTCCCCAAAAAAGCTTGAAATGGTTTTAAAATACTCTTGAGATGAGTGTGATGATAACCAATGGTGCACATTTCACTTGAATTTAGCTGGCAGCCCTCAGCAGCGACCACCTACTTGATCTCTCAATCCAAAGATCATCCCTGTGTTCGGCTCTGTCATCAGAATCTTCACTGCTTGAGTCACTGGAGTCTTTTCTACTCTTCTTACTCTTCTTTTTCTTACTTTTTTTTCTGGTCATAAAAGAGATACCAGATAAAGGTGGAAAGCCACAGCCAGGGAGAGGAAAAACCAATGATTACAAGCAAGAATAAGGTACTTTGGATAAAGTGCTTAAGTTACAGCCATCACCTGCAAATGGGCAACAGTAAGATGATACGCTTTCTATCTTTTTTTTCTTTCTAGCAGATATATAGTTTTAGATTTTATCTGTTCATGCAGAACGGTGTTTCCCAAATGAGGCAACTTTAAGATGGGTGGACTTCAGTATGCTGGCAGAAGAATTTTGAAGGTTGAAATCCACACATCTTAAAATTGCCAAGCTTGAAAAACACTGATGTAGAACAAATAAATGGCCTGCAGCTCGCTATTTTTCTCTTTTGTGATCCGCTAACTGTGCAGCCCTGGAAATATCTGGAAGTCAACCACCCTGATACTTAAAGGGAGCTTAGACTGAAAGGGTTTAGACTGAAACACAAGACCACATCCCCTCACGTGACAGCTTTTACCAAATATTAACTACTGGTAATAACAATTTCAAGAACTGAAAGAATTCAAGAATTGAACGGAATAACTCAAATTACATAAGAATTCAAGAACAGAAAGAAAGGGGAAAAAGGAAGGACAACCAATTTAAAAATGGGAACAGTAACAAAAGCTGAAAGTCAAACCAGTGTTTTAGGAGTTATCTCAGTAACAGGACATGTTTTGAATTGTCCTTAGGCAGTTAAGGGAATAATTGTATGTTATAATCAGGATGTTAAGAATTAAAGTATGCATGTTTCAAAAAAAGCTCTTACTTTCTATGCTTCTTTCTCTTTTTCTTGGCTCTCTTTTTCTCCTCCTCACCTGAAATATTAAATACAAAAAAGTGAAGGAGAAGGAAATCTTAAAACCTCTCCAAGAGAAAAAAACTAGCACATAGGAGTAACTAGGCTTCTGGGATTGGACCAAAACATTGGGATGATAGTATATTCTAGATACATATACTGTTTTTGAGTATGTTTGTAATATTTAATTCTCCATTAATTTAATGGGACAATGAAGCACTGCTGGCACAATATACTAAAGCATGATTCTCTATTAAGTAAAACTCTTAAAAGTACAGGTGGCATATTCTTCAAACCAATCAATGGTGAAAAGATACTTAAACATTAAAGGACAACTGAACTGACTTGAATCATATTCATTTTTCATTTCAGGAAAAATATGAATGTCTATATATAATCCAAATTAAGGAAGAACATTATTCTTAGGTATCAGGTCACTGAAACTTACGTGTAACAGCCTTTTTCTTCTTTTTCTTTTTCTTCCTTTTCTTTTCCTCCTCTACAAAATATTTGAAGTGTCCATTTTATAACAAAATAAACAATGCTTTCCAATGTATTTGCTCTTGATATAGAAACAAAATCTGCCAATGATCAGTTCTAGAAATGCAAGACACATTTAACTATCCTCCTTCTAAAAAACTTTCTCCTAGAGCTATATCGAGAACAGATTGCTGCAGCAAAAAAGCAGGATCATAATCAAATCACATCTTTTATTTTAAGAGAACATAAACCGTCCCCAAGTTAAGTACGAGTGATCTGAAATTATTTTGGACACTTTATTTCAGAAAAGTCCTTCACAATTCTAAGAAAGTAAAATAAGTCCCCCACAGATATTACTAATGTGGTCAATCTTCATTTATCCACATTGGGGTACCTTCTGAACTAGACTCGGATGAGCTGCTTTTTTTAGATGATCCATCTTCATCTTCTGCAGGAGTATGTTCATCAGAGCTAGATTTAAAGACAGAAAATAATCTTAAGATCCATGAACTAAAGCACACAAAATTAAATACAAATGTAACTTTAATTAAATGCAGATTATTTACTCTGGCTCAGGAAATTTTGGTGAGAATCCCCAAACTTCAGGTGCTCCTAGTTCGCCTATTCGCTCTCTCTCATTTAGTCGTCTGCGAAAAAAATATTTTTTATAGCCAGAAGTACAGGAAAAGAAAATCTTTATTTCATACTAAAATGCAAATAATGCAAATACATATTGTAATAGGGTACATTTGCACACACAGAAAGAATGAAGCTCTCAAATGATTTCATCCTGACTCTTTAAGCCTCCCCAGCCAGCAGAGCAATCTTGGCTATAAAAGTTGTGCTGGGAAACAGCTGCTGGTCAACAGCTGCTGGTCTTGGCGGTGGTGTTGTCAGAGGAAGAAGAGAGAGAAGCCCATTTTACCTTGCTGGAAACAGTTGCTACCTCGTGCAAATGGCCTAAGAGTGAAGGGGTGCCCTGAACAGCCCCATCTGTAAGAGGAAAGGCTTAGAGAACTCATAGCAGTCTTCCAGCAAGAGAAGGAATGGCTTATTCCCACAGTAAAGAGGTGAACCTCTATCGGTATGATGTCATTTCCTACACCTATAGACAGAGGTTTTGCAGTTACACATTGGACAAACATGGTCGGATTTGTGAATGACGGGCAAGATTGGAAGGCTTAGGCAGGAAATGGTTGAGGTCAGAAGGGCAAAGAAAAAGTGGTAGAGGAAGTGAGGTGCTCTCTACTAAAGTGAGGTTTTGATGCAAGAATGCAACTCAGAAACAGGCCAGTAGCATATGGTTTGGTCTACTGACAAATACCTCCAAATCCACTGTTGTCTAGTGCAAACGAAATAAACCAAGAAATCAAAGAACTGTATAAAATAAAATGGGAAATGTTCGAAAAGTACAGATTGCTCTTCCTTGCCATAAATACCACCTCTTATTTTAAAGCAAACACGTCCCCACCTCCTTAGCCAGAATTTTTGGCAGTCAGGTAGCATACAAATTTAATAATATATTATCAGATTATTATTATGGTCGGTCACAGAGTCAGACATGTTTTGACTGCGTTTGGCATTTTTGTCCACCTCAGGAGTCCTTCCCAAGGAACCTGAGAGCTATTGCTGCTTGACGGTAGTGAAGGGGCCGCCGCAGGAGGGAAGCTGTTCAGAGTAACGCTGCCTGTTGCAACTGATTGACGGGGATCCGATGGGGCTCAAGCGGTGCTCCGGTTGTCTTGGGTGTTATTGTAGTTATAATTATGACAACAGAGGTGGATAAAAGTGTCGAATCCCGTCCAAACTCTGCGACCCGCCACAACGATAACAACAATGGTTTTAAACCGAAGAGGGCGGCCCAGACCGAGGCCGACCACCCACGGGGCCGCCACTCGCCTCTGCCGCAGCGACTCCTCCTGCTCCTTGCCGTAGTGCTCCGGGTCGTGCCGATGCGGACGCCCCAATCGCTGCCGGAAGCCGTTGCGCTCCCGGGAGCGAGACCTCCTGCTGCGGCTGTGCCTGGACGGAGAAGGGCTGGTCGAGCCATTTTCTCGTCCCCGCCGGGCGGCCGGGGAGTCCAACGGACTCCGCGAGCGGGACACCGGAGCCATGGTCGCGGTGTCACAGAAGAGTAGGCCGCAAAGCTCCGGAGGGCGGCGCAACGTAACATCGTCATTTCCTGTCCCTTGACGTCACATTCCGGAGGCGCCATGCTCCACGCCAACACCGTCTGACATTCTTTTAGAAGCCACTTCTTCCCCTAGAGGCAAAGCAGGGTAGAAGTGCGCGCAGCCTTCACTTCCGGTGCTGCTTGAGTATCGCCTTCAATCCCGCGATACTCTCTCGCTCAATTCTGTCTTCGCTCTCGGGGCCGAGCTAATTCTAAGCCCTTCTGAGGGATACCCGGTTTAGTCGCCCTGAGGCGTGGATGACAAGAGCGTTTCTTCCGCAAGATCCGGAGCATTTCAGCCCCTTTTCTGCAGAGTACAGCCCGCCGAGAACTTCAGAGTTCTGCCGCGCGGAAAAAGAACCGTCCGTTCGTTTTCTTTCTCCCATCCCTCACTTCCGGCCCCGTGATCCACGCCCTGCCATTCGACCTCCACGCGAACCCCTTCCCACTTTTAAAAACAAAGATTTCCAAACTCCTTGCCGGCCTCTCCGAGCCTCCAGCCGCGGGAGAAGGCCTCCTCCGTCTCCGCCACTTCCGGGCGGTGCGCTGCTGTTTAGTGCCGGCCGGCTCCCGGGGCGGCTCCCTGGAGTTCCGCAAGGCGGTTCCTTTGTGCTCGGATGGGCTGCCGCCGGTGAGGGACGATGGAGCCTGGCGCCATGACCGAGGCGGGCGGCAAGACTCCGGGTAAGAGCCGCCGTCCGCTGCCTTCCTCGGGGGCCCGGACGGGCGCTCGGCAGCCGGGAAGGGGAAGCCTCGCGGAGCAGCAATGCCAACCCGGCCTTCCCGTGGGAGGGTGGCCGGGTCGGCGGCAGAGGACGCGTGGCCGCGCCGGGCTCCGCTCTGGGTTCCTGCCTCAGGCGCACTTGGGCCGCCCTGCCCGGGATGGGACCGTTCTTCCACTCCTGTCAAACGGGCGAGGAGGTGCCCGGCGAAAGAGGAGTCACCGCCCCGCACGCCCTTGCCAAAGCTTGGGGCCTTCTCCCTCGCCGTGCCCAGCTGGCCCGGGTGGTTGCAGTGGTTACAGTTGCCCGGTGTTGCTCTGCCCTAAAATATTATTATTTTAATATTTTACAATATTATTGTAT
>JANHZU010003908.1:29881-40139 GCA_032468055.1 Acrochordus granulatus
CTCCCTCCCTCCCGCCGCCAGCCCCCCTCCCCGGGCTGGGCACCTCCTTGGTGCGTGGTGACTACAACACCCATCTTCCCAGCTGGGACTGATTAGCAGGTGCATGGTGACTACAACACCCATCTTCCCAGCTGGGACTGCTTTGCCTCTCAGGAGAAGCCCCTCTCTTCTTCTCCAGCCGGACTGTCATCCCCATCTTGCACAGCTGCTAGAGTTCATTGAATTAATGCAAGAGGGGAGGGGAAGCTCCAAGAAATTTATTTATTTACTCCCTCCCCCCCATCAACATGCGTGTAGCCACAGGAGAGGCACTCTCCTGGAAGAAAAAATCTCTCGGTCCCCAAGACTTACCAGGCTGGGTTCTGATTCCCATGGTTCCCAGCACAGTAAGGGAGGGGTTGGGGGAGTGGCTAGCTCACTGATGGAGGAGTTCTGAAAAGCCTCTGTTGTTTCCCCCTCCCCAGCTGATTAACTTGACATGTCAGTGCATTGTGACTATCATAGCCATCATCCCCTGCCTGTAGGGTCAGAGATTCTTCTAGGAGTAGCTCAGGATGGAGAGAAGAGGAGAGTCCTAAGTCTGAGGAAACAAATTCCTTGCCTACCCAAGGAGAATACTTGCCCTTGCTCTTTGGATTTCCCACTGATCAACTGCTCTATAAATAGGTGGGAGCTGCAACTCTCATCATCCCCAGCCAGCAGGGCTGAGGAAGGTGTAATCCTTATTTAATGCTTGCTTGGCCAGCCAGGGATCCTGGTTCTATTTATGATGGAGGTGGTGGTCTCGGTGAGACTTTTTAGATCAGTCTTTTACTTGCAGTTTCCAATTCTGTTAGATTACCGTTCCTCTTCTTCACAGCCAGTGATGGGAATTGGAGTCCTGATGGGGCTGCCAGACTGACGGAGTCAGAGAGGGTTCTGTGTACACAGCCTATGCAGGCTCAAGACTTGTTAGCTTTATTAGGATTTATTCCTTTTTAAGCCTGACCTGAAAGGAACTTTTTCTTGATTACTCTGGAATAGACCCATTACTTAATGGAGCAGATTAAATACACTTTAATGCTGTTCTTCTAATTAAGAAAGTCAGAAGTGATTCAAGGACCCCCCCTCCAATTTAGCAGAGTTAAAAAAAAACTATATCCAATCTTTCCCTGTTGTACTCCTCATGATAAAGTCAATCCTCGATTGTCCTGGTCAAGTCAACAGTTGACTTCATTATGACAGGACATCTCCAAGGTCACTACCATAAATTAAAAAACCTCCACTTGTGATCTATTTTATTTCTCATCCATTTGGAATCAGCCCCTCTCCAAAACTTTTCTGCTTTTCCCCCCTTCTGTCTCCTTCCCACTTTTCCACCCATCCCACTCTCATCCATTCGGCTGGTTTTGCCTTCCTTCTTTCTGTGGAACCCCCAACCTTCTGGCCTTGCTTCCCTCCTTCCCTCCCTATTTTTCTCAAAAAGGTCACAACTACATCTTCATTTTCCTGTTTCCAGTTTGTATATTGGTGATTATGCCAAGAAGCAAAAAATTCTACACCCTTTCTGCACTACTGAAAAGGATGGTGTCTTCTAGCTTAAGATGTCATCACAGAATTTTTGTGATGTTTTCTTCAATATATAAAACCCATAACTATATATGGATTGCTATGCATCATTGATCTTCTTCTTCCCAGCCTTCAGGTTTGGAGCATAGTAGAAGAATGTGTAAATATGCCCATAAGATACTAATTTGATGGCCCACAATCAGTGGCCATAACATACAGAAGCCTTTCAGAAGCAAGCCATAATTTATCAAAATTTTCTGTTTGGCTTGATGGATCAGGCTTCGTTGGTGCAGTTCTAGTCAACAGGTTTATTGAAGCTACAAGGTCCAAGAATGTCTCCAGCTGCTCACCAAGCATTTGCATTCTCCAGATAAGGCTAACAGTCTTCACAAGGGTTGGACCTTTGGCATTTGTGCATGTGTAATGATTCCAGGCTGATCCCCCTCTTAACCCCAGCTCCACCCTTCCTTCTGCTTCTTCCAGCAGAAACTTGTTCCCATTTGAGAAAATGTCTCTAGGTTAATTCTCTGTGCTTGACAACTAAAGTTGCTATTCTTTGCCTACGTGATGTGATCAAGTATTTTAATCTATGTGTGGCTGATGAAACCTTCCCTGTAATGACAATAAGCACTGGGGAAATCTCTTTTTCAGAAATATGTGTCTGTGTTTCCCAGTGTGATTTTACACAAGTGTTGGTTGCTTTTTGTAGGCCAGTTCAGACATGACCAAGCAATCTTTAGCTGGCCATGTGAAGGGTAAGGAAATAATATGTGGGTGTGCAGCTTGCTCCTGGGCTGATAAAACTTTATATCAGAATTTGGCCTATGTTTTGGACTGAAGAGGAAGCTGAAAGCATGGCTGGCAGTCAATGCATACTTCATAGTTTTCCTTGCAGTGTATTAGGACTTCTGAAGCTTTTCACAGGGGCAGGGAATGTCAAGCAGAAATATCGTGAGTGTGCAGAAAAATGAACACAATTACATATTGTCATATTCATGCCATTTTCTCTCTAGTGGTAAAAGTCCCCTAGCATGAGTAAATCCAAGCATCAGAGCCTGACATCCAGTTGAGTTTTTTGTCGAAGAAACAGATGTTAGCATAGTTTATAATAATTAAGACCCTTCAATTGTGATCTTTTAAAAGTCATGGGAATTGGGTCTCTTCCTGGTTGACAGGTTCTATAAATACTATATTTCTCATTTTATTGTTCCTCTTTCTTTTTCTTTCTCTGCTGTAGGAACTGTGTCTGCTTTTATTACTGTAATACGCAACACAGCAAGTGGCAAGACAGTCTAGTTCATTGAATAAACCAAAAGATAGGTATTCTTAATATCTAATGGCTGGATTTTTATAATTGCACTTAGCCCTAAATGTGATTTGTAGTGATTTTGGCTTAATGTGTTGTAGGAACACAAGCATTATGATTTGTAAACCATAAAGGGTCACTTAGCATGATGTATGAATCTAGCCATTTGTGGTGCATTCAACAAACACGATAAGCTGTTTTCTTTCTCTGCCATTGATGTTCCCTCTCTTAAAATCATATTTCCTCTGCCTGTGACAATCCTTACAGAAACATTCCCGAGATTATCAAAAACATTTTCCAACTGTGTGATCTCAAACCAATCTGAAGCATAAATAGAGGGCACCAACTCTTGGATTTTGTAATGGGAAAAACCTTGGGAGACCAGGCCAAAAGACAGTATCAAGGGAACGGTAAGATAAGAGACAGCTTAGCCTACAGCTGGATAATGGCTCAGAAGAGATCCTCCCTAATGTGTCAGGCTGTAAAGGTGACAGCAGGAGAATTTTGCTTTCAGCTTGCAAAATTCTGTCAATGTAGTTTTACAATAATGTAGAATTAATTAACTTAGTTGTGTTTCCTGTCTGGTCTGCCTACTAAGGCTGGCACATTAGCAGCTGTTGGGAAATACAGTGGAGAAATAAATACAAATTTGCTTCCAACTTCTGTTTTGAATGTGCTTTATCCATGGATATGTTTCATCATGCCTTCACTGCCTGTCAAATTATCTTATTAATCTTCAGGTTCTACAAGTTATGTTTCTTATTTTAACCATCTCTCTCTTGGTCTCTTGGCTCTGTCAGCAATCGCTGCTTTTAATGTGCTAAGTAAATATCTTGCTATTTTGTGCTAGAATGACAATAAGCAACTAGGTTCTTTTATATTACACAGAAAGTAAAATTACAACAGGAACAGCTTGCATCATGTCGGGGATTTGAGTTTGTTTAGAGAGCAACACAGCTGTTAGGTAGCAAGGAGCAGGCCAAATGGCTTAGTTCTAATCTAAGAAGCTCCACGGTCACAAGAATTTCTCCAACTGCCAACCTGCACCTGCTCTCTCCCAGATATGGCTAAGGTCTTCACAAGGGGTCGGACCTTTGTGCATGGTCAGAGATTCCAGACTCATCCTCCTCTTCACTCCTGGCTTAGCCCCTCTTTTTACAACAGCTTTATTGAAGCACAAATGATTTTCTTGATTGGAAAGGCAAGCTTAACAAGGAGAGAGGCTATAGTTCTTCTTTATAAGCCTATGCAAATATAAATATTTTTTATTCATGGATTGGGTTACAACATATGCATGTTAGTGTGTGAAGTCAGATGGGTGTAGTAATACATCCCAGTACAATGGTATCCTTGAGTTGAAACAGGGTTGAAGAAACCATCACTGAAGCCATTTGGCTGCTATCTAGAAATCTTGATTTCCCAGCACTTCTATTTCCTGGATGCCCTAATTAATATTCTTTGTTCACACTTTTACTCGGTTGTTAGCACTTGCAACATTCCTCACACTTGTGTGTTCCTAGTACCTAACTGAATATTGCTGAACCTAATGCTTTATTTCTTTGGAAGATGGAATTATTTGGGGGGTTTATACCTTGACTTCAAAAATTCTACTTTGGTCGTTACAGAGCTACAATTATGGAAAACGGTGACTTTGTCTTTTACATAGTTTCTTAAAGAGGAAGCAATTTAGTGACCCATTAACATTAGTTCTCCTTGGTATTCCTTTGCTGCAAAAAAGTGTCAATTTTTTAAAAATCAAATTATGTTTCTAATTCAGAAGAGCCTGCACTTAGCGTTAAATGTCATAGTATCAATTTTATCCACTGGATTTTTCCAGCCTTGGTATTTAAGCTTGTAAACCTTTATATCCCTCTGGATAATAGTTCAAGTAAACATGATTAAAATATATATGCAGATGATTTGCTTTTAAAAGTATTTTCTCTTCAAGTCGGATGCTAAACTGTTATAACATTGATTTTGCTTATAAGATTTTACATAGTCTGAATTATAAATTAATCAATGATACCAATATTTATTATTTTGAATATGAATTTTTGGATCAGTTAGTGTCTAGAACCAACTGCAAATGTTGCACTTCTCTGATGCACTGTTGGGAAAAATAGCCAGCCTTTATTCTTACATTCTTGCTCAGTTTGTTTTACTAATACTCCAGCATCACATATTTAGTTGTCAGCTAACATTAAAATAGAAGAGTCATTTAGTATTCACAGAACTTATTTTTAGTAATTTTATTATGATTTTAGCTCTGGTTAAGAAATTGGTCACTTTTGATTATCTCAGACCTTTTTGTACATTGTACAAAATGTCTGTACACTGAACTAGACCATGATGTGACCTGCTGGTGTTGTCTTAGCAGGTAGCTTGAATCCAGCCAGTTCTAACTTATTCAGTAAACCAAGGTTTATTATATCATGACTTAGCTGCAGTACGTAAGTTGGGTAGAGTTGTCCATTAATTCCAAGCAAGATAACCTTGCACAAAATTAAGTTCCATGTGTTGACATTCCAAGTTCAAAGCTTTTTATTCTACTTCAAAATGAATTTTTCCATCATAGACAGAATTTTGATTCTACTTCTTTTTTGTTCCAGGGATGGAGACCAGGAAGCTCATAACCGCCACTGACAACCAGTATTCTGGTGTGCTGTTGAAGGCTTTGGATGAGCAGCGAGGTCTTGGACTTTTTTGTGATGTTACTGTTATTGTGGAGGACCGCAAATTTCGAGCCCACAGGAATATCCTCTCAGCTTCAAGCACTTACTTTCACCAACTCCTCTCCGTTGCAGGACAAGTAGTTGAACTAAACTTCATTAGGGGGGAAGTTTTTGCAGAAATCCTCAACTACATCTATACCTCAAAAATTGTCCGGGTGAGATCAGACTTGCTTGATGAATTAATTAAATCGGGACAACTGCTTGGGGTCAAATTCCTTGCTGATCTCGGTGCTCCTCTGCAACAGGTGAAGAACATGTCTTCGGATGGCAAACCCAGCACTTCAGACCTGCCCATCTTGGAAGCAAATGGTCCCAAAGGACAGAAGCCTCCAGCCCCACCTGAGAATCAACACATAAAACTTGGGAAGCCCATTATTACAGAATCCTTTTCTTTATACAGGGAGCCATGTGATTCCACCAAGATCACCATTAGTGATTCTGATGATGATGATGATGTCATCTTCTGCTCAGAGCTTACTCCTCCAAAGGACCGTTCTGTGGAGACCAAAGTTATAACTCAGCTTCCGCCTTGCCCAAATCCCATGGGATCTTCTGAGCAAACCAGCTCTCCCAACAGTAATTCTCTGCCTCAACCAGTGGCAGCTGCAGCTCCAAGACTTGACTCATCTACCATTCTGCCAAATCCGATTGAAAACCAAAAGCCTGTTGATCCCCTCCCTCCCCCGGCTCCAAAGATTGCAACTCCAAATATCCTTGTGCTCGATTCGTCACAGGTTGAGGCTACACCAGATGGTAGTTCATCACATGAAATAGAGGTTTTGCCGATACCTGAGGAGAATCAACAGCCATCTACCAATGATTCCTTAACTGACATGGAAACCAATGTCATTGATGAGGAAGAAGAGGAAGAGGAGGATGTGGAAGATGATGATGACATCCTTGGTTCATCCAGTCCAGGCTCAGCAAGCAGCAGTTCTTTGGTCCAACAGCCCACTACTCCAAAGCCTACTGCTACAGCTGACAGCACAGCAGTCCAGAAGAAGCAAGTCGTGAACTTCCTACCAGAACCAGCTTCCCAACCCAACGAGTTCAAAATCCAGATCTCAGATGTTCCTCCCGCAAGCCTCAAGGATACTCCCGCAAGCGTTGCGCCAAAGCATATCACGGAAGGGCAAAAGACCATCACGTTAGATAAAACTACTGAAATAGAAAGCTTGTCAACTGGTTGCAAAGTTTATGCAAATATCGGCGAAGATACCTATGACATTGTAATTCCAGTGAAAAATGAGACTGACCGAGAAGTCCGGCTGGATGATGTCCCTCGAACCTCAGGCAGCAATTCTGCCAACCGAAAGCGTTTGAAAGTAAAACACGATGACCACTATGAGCTCATCATGGATGGGAAAGTCTACTACATCTGCATTGTATGTCGGAGATCCTACGTGTGCTTGACAAGTTTGCGGAGACACTTCAACGTTCATTCCTGGGAAAAGAAGTACCCCTGCCGCTACTGTGAGAAGGTTTTTCCTCTTGCAGAATACCGCACGAAGCATGAAATCCATCACACGGGAGAGCGACGCTACCAGTGCTTGGCATGCGGCCAGTGTTTCATCAATTACCAGGTGATGGCAACCCACATTCGATCGGTTCACAGCCAGGATCCTTCAGGCGAGTGCAAGATGTACCGTCTGCATCCGTGTAGGTCTTTGCAGATTAGAAATTATGCATACATTTCAGGTAACTCCAACAATATCCCAGTAGCCAATGACAATACCTTGGTTTATTCTGGCAATCCCTCAAAAGAGACCTCTCAAGAACCAGTCCCCCCAAACCCACCCGTGAAGCCCATGACCTGGGATGACATTTTTGTTCCACAGGGAAACGAATCTCTCTTTAAACAAAACCCATCAGATGGGAGTCCTGAATTTGAATTTGTGATACCAGAATCTTACTGAAACTGTTGTGAATGGAAATGTTTTGTTTCATCGCAAAAGGGATTTAAAAAAGAAAAAGAAAAGAACAGAGCTCTTTTCACATGAGCTACTTGGAAGTATCATGGAGCATCTCATATGGCGGAATATGTCCATGTGCATCTATCTACCTTTAGCATACGGTAGTGTTTTAAGATTAGAATATGTGTTATCTTTGCATTTGTGAATGAAAATTGGTCAGGAAATAAAACAATACTTGAATACAGGAAAAGGCATTTAGGAAGTTAGATGTTCAGTGTTTATTAGTATGGATAAAAATCTAAAAAATTACTATCTGGAGATTCTCCCCGTTAGGTGTAGAATAACAGGAATATATATCCTCCTTTAACCACTTGTTATGGTTTTTTTTCATGTTAGCACTTTAATGCTGAAAATGGTTCCTTTGTGACTAAAAAACAGCAACCTGGCTAGATTTTCCTGCTGATGTGGGATATCCTTTATTTTTTTTTGAAATAGAAATCAGTGCTTTCCTGCAACCGAATGTTATGAGGGTCCAAATTATGCTTGTTCTCAAGAAACCAAGTTTATGACTGAAGAGGAATCCCATTTCTTGTTGGCTTTGAAATAAATATTGTATGTTGCTCTTAAGGAGAAAGACCTTTTGTCGGAGAAAAAATTTACACTTGCTCTTTTTATTCGGTGATTAAGATAGTTCAGTGGCTGGACCATTGTATTTCATCTTTTTTGACTTGGTAGGGTGGAAAGAAAACATAACATCAGGATCTTTTTTAATGGAAAAGTAGGTTGATAATTTGGAATGAAGTTATGGTTTTCCTATCTTACTCTATGGGGGAAAAACTATTAGCAATCTAATTTTTGTAGATTTTGCTCTGAATAGTGCAGAAGCTTCCTACCAAAGCAGTCTTGCGAATGACGCTTTTGCTCCATAATTGATAGTTTTTCATAGAGAGCCTAGTTCGTTCATTTTTTACATGCTGCCACATGAAAAAGGTTCTTTGGCATGGATGTGCTAGCCTCAGTTTCCTTTTGTGGTTATGTTTTCCTCCACTGCAAATTGTACTTTCAAATGCTTGGTGATAGGGTCTCAATTTAAGCAAGTAACATAACTGGTCGACGGTCATGTAATGTTTTTTTTTGTCAAATAATGTCTTTTTGTAAATTTTAATATATGGGGGGCTTATAGAAGATTGAAAAGGATTGTGATGAATAGAGCTAGATAGCAATTGATGGTTTGTCATTAAAATCTCCTGTTCTCATCACTTTAGCTACTTCTCCTTTTCCCATTTCCTTAAGTCTCTATTTTATATTCAAAGTAGTCATTCCTAATCTTAATTTTTTTTGTCATTTCCTTTCCTTTTTTAATTGTTGTGTTTCTGGCCAGGAGATGAAGTTTTGCTGTGGAGTTAAAAAAAAAAGTGGACATGTTACAAAATTATGATGAAAGTGCATAGCAAATCATGTTTCTAATAATGGGAGAAAGTGAAGTGACTGTATGTGTAGATATAAAAAGCTGGTTAATCTTTAGAATGAGACTACACTTGATTATGGATAGAAGTTTCTTTTTAGATGGAAATTGTATTTTAAAACTGGCACTGCATATTTAAATGATTTGTGGATTTTTTTTAAAAAAAAAAATCCTATTTGTTGACCTTGTGTGTATTTGTCATATCCAGGAGACATAAGTGTCCATGGCATTTTATGAGCTAAGAAAAGCTCTATTCATTTAGTTGCCTCTAGTTAAAGATATTACTCTTGCTAAGTAAAATCAACTAAGTTGCTCTTACTTCATAGTCGATCAGTCTGAATGTGCTGCCCCAGGATATCCTAATAGCCAGTAATTAAATCAGTGCCTGTTGAAAAGTGTCTTTTTTTAAATTTGCAAACCAAAAGACAAGGGTTCAGAGCTTGCTGGAAAGACACTATTTGCATGTCTCAGGTATTTTGATTTTCATAGGAAGGGACTTTAAAAAATATATATATATATATATTTGTCTTAAGCACCTGGCCGTTATTGATTTTAAGAAATACCCTTTCCTTTTCAGTTTCTCTCTTTTCCATTCTGTAAAGATCAGGCCATTGGCTCCGGGAAGAAAAAATCTCTAAATTATATTCGTAAGTGGGAAAGAGTCCCCTCGCTTTCCCGTTCCCCCCCCAAAAAAACACATTTGTACTGTACAAAAGAGGTTAATACAAAGTAGAGCCTCAAGCAGAACGGTAATAGCAGGTTGTGATCATCCCAAGTAGATTTTTTTCTCGGATGTAACCACAGTTGGTTTCAGCTGTTCCACTTGGGTTGGGATGTATTGGTTTTATAAATTCCCCATACTGAACAGACACACCTCGGCAAGGATCCCTATTTTTTTTTAATGTTTCCTCCACTTAGAAACCTCACATGCAATATAACAGGATGAAAAACTGACCATTGTTACATTTGCTGGACTACTTTGCATCTGGGAGCATTCAGACACGGGGGGGCCGTGCCTGCCTGAAGTTTGTATAAATCCAAGGTTTTACCACCTCGGTAAAGGTAATGTGCGCAGGTAATTTTTAGTTATCAGTCCCTACGTTGGGGGCAGGGGAGAGAGCGCTCGAATCCTCCACAAGGATTGATTTGCACCAAATGTGTTTGTGCATTCCTGTACATGATCATAATAGTGAGAAGAAAATAAATACTTTGCTTATTTATTTCCTACCGAAGCATTAGAAAAAAGAAAAGGTGCAAAAAGGGGCAGTGGTTTATTTCACAATGGTTTTTACAG
>JANHZU010003908.1:40187-55095 GCA_032468055.1 Acrochordus granulatus
TAGTTGTACAGCCTTTTCCTTAACATACCTTTTCGGGGAAATTTGTGTTTTGCTTTTCATTAACCAATACTTGACCTTTAGTTCTTAGAGCTTTGTATGGCAAAAAAATAAACACTTTTAATTCTGCTGACATGCAGACATTTCGTTTTTCTTTTCTTACAATTGCTCCTTTAATTTTGAACCAAACTGTTGTCTTTCTGCAGAGGCCTGTGGGCTAAAGTCAAAGGTAATGCTGCTTAGTTAACTTTGCTGGTTGAGGTCTGTAGCCAGGATCCTAACCCCTTCTGCTCATTGGTTGTTTATGTATACAGATAGTCCTCGGCTTATGACCGGTTGCTTAGCAACTAAACAAAGTTATGAACCGATCTGAAAAAGGGAATTTATGAGCGGATTGAGAGTTACTAGGACAGCCCCCACCCCGTGATCACATGACTGAACTTCAGGCACTCAGCAACACTGCTGAATTTATGGCCTTTCGCATCATCCCGTGGTCACGTGACCACGTTTCACGATGGTTTTGCACTTTTGGCAAAACCCCGCCCACAGCAAACCAAGGGTTGGTTTAACAACCGTGGTGTTTGGTTAACAGCTGTGGATTCCCTTAAAGTCCGTTCTACAGCTGTTACAACCTGTGACCGTAAAGGGTCAGCTCTATTATGGTTGTAGGTCAAGGACTACCTGCATACCACCAATTTGGGGCACATCAGTTCACATCGAGCACCTTGGTTCCCGAAGTCGTTAAGATGAGAAGCTTGGGAAATAGCGCACCCATGGAACTACCGTCGGTGGGCCTTATGGAAAAAGAGGATTTTATTTGCAGCACTGCATCTTTGCATTGATCACAACACAAACTCCCTTGGCCCAGCCGCCTAGATCAGGCCATGACTCCTCTCAAACATTCCCTTTCACACGTGTTGAACAGCGCCTGGCCCAGAATATAAAACTTCTTCGTTATAATCTGTGCTTCAGAATTTTCAGCAGAACATTTCTGTTATCCGGCAACAAGCAAACCAAGTCTGCAAAGCAGTAGAAATAATTCATTTATTCATGCTAAGTTTCTGGGTGTGCACATGCACACTCACACACATGTAAAAGGCACCTTTTCCAAGTCATGGTAGTTTTTTTTAAAATCCCAGTTTTAGATTTAATGGCAATAGCTGTTTGATGGGACCAATTCTCTTTTTTAATGCTGCACAATCCGCTCAGCTGATGATAGAGCACAACTCCTGGCAGGAGTTAATTAGCTGTTTTCTCAGGCTGGGAGTCGAAATAAACCTGCCTGTGATATTATCAGAACATGAGAGATTAAAAAAAGAGGTGACCCAAAAATGAAGAAATTACAGCGAGATTGCCAAGCATCAGCATATTAAAAAACAGCTAGACAAGCTCTGCCCCACTGGGTCCTTGTTTCAGCGCTACTTCCTTCCTAGACGGAGGAAAACAATGAGCAAAGACAGACCAAAGAAAATAACGGCGTGAGAATAACTTTGACTTCCTGCTGCTTCCCAATGAGTTTCCTTGTGGGACTCTAGCAAATTGCAGCAAGATCACCAACCATCATTTTTAAATCGACTAGACAACCCCTTTCCCTACTGGGTTATTATTTCAGAGATATTTCAGAGAAACAGAGGAAGAGAATGAACAAGAATAGGCCAAAAAAAAAAAGGAGCAGGAATAACTTCAGAGTTCCTACTGGTTTCCCCACTGAATTTTTTTGTGGGACTCTGGCAAAAGCATTGGAAGTCTCCCCTTCCCTTCCCTTCTCTTTTCAGCAGTGGCTGCTGGTCGATAGAAGAGAGAGCAAGGAATTTGAGATTGGCTGGGAAACCATCACAGAACATTGAAAACGAGGATCACGTGACCACAGCAGCAGCAGCAGCCGGTAGCACTGAACTTACCCAAATGTCATCCCCTTGGAAGTCATAGGTCCTGGATTTTGGACACATTCTGTAAGTTAGCCTATTTGAGGTACCGTAGTTCAAAAAGGGTTGCCTTGTGTTGCACCGCTTTTTGTCCAGTTAAAAGTCACAACAAGAATTTTAGTAGTATAAAGATTCCCCATTGTCTGGGAATTCTGGGAGTTGAAGTCCACACACCTTAAATATGCCAAGGTTGAGAAACACCCAACAGCTCTTCTCTCTTTATTTCAGAGAAGAAATTTAGCCTTTTTTCCAGCACAATGCCGATCAGTCTACCGCTGGGTGTCAGGATGGAGCGGTCCTGCAACCGTCAGCGCTGCAATTCGTGACACACTCTGCATTCATCCTTCACCCACTTGCAGATTCATTGTTTGGCTGTCTTTCCGCTCTCCACATCCAGTTCTAAAGAATTAACGCATTCCAACTTTTGGGTACTTCCCTTAAAGGAAAGCAGGGAACCTCTGCCCTTCTGCTGATGTCTTCCCATCAGCCCTAGCGAGGAACAGTGACGGCGCTTGCGAGAGACTACTGGAAGCCCGCGGGGAGCCCAATTCACAGGGTCATCCAGGTCAGAAGCATTTTGAGATGAAAGCCAGAATCAGTCAATCAGAGCTCCGTCACTTTTTTATCCCCGCCACAACCCACCGAAGCAGGGGAGAGCTTTGATTCGCATGGGTTGTCGTTGCCATTGCCATTTTCACCTCCCTGACCCCGTGCCGCTTTGTGAACTCGCAGTGCTTTCCGTCCCGTTCAACGCGGTCTGACCAATTTCTGAAATCGAGGAGAACGGAGGGTAGATCCCGGGCGGCCAAGTGCTCTCTTTAACAAGCCATTCGCTCAAGGAGACAGCGGGACGAGAGCAAGCGATATTTTTCAAAACAGGCAGTGGCTATTTCTCTCAAGGTCATTTAAAAACAAGCAAGGGTCCAAGGCAGGACGCCCATTTTTTTTTATCACTCTTGAGCTGCGCAGGTAGTGCAGGTACGGAAAGGAAGCGATGGAAAAGTCCAACGTGCCAGTTCACTTCCTCCAGTCGGAAAGGTCTGCCATCAGTCCAAGGGGTCGCAGTCTCTCCCCACCGTTCAGTTTTCAAGGCGAATAGGGCGGAGGTTTTTCAAAAGGTGGGAAATACGGTGGGGAGTATCGTGGTGGAGCACCAGCTGGGGACCAGACCAAGCTTGGTGAGGGCGGTAACGAGAGCGGATCCTCCGGCAGGCCAGACGGGCTGGAGGTAGGAAAGATGCTGGAATGCTACACGGGGAACCAAAGAGAAAAAAGACACTGAAATGTCTTTATTAGGGGCTGGGGCCTTAAGCAGTTTCACCCCAGATTATGGGGAGCTGCTTTGGGTCCCTGGGCCCTCCCTGCGTCCCCACACCACAATGAGGCGCAGGTTGACCAATTACATTTTCATCTTAAGTTGGTCTTTGGATCCAGCCAAGAAGCGAGCTTCGCCTCTGGTTGGAAGCGTGCAAGCCCAGTGAACGGAGTAAACCATGGTTAAGTTGAAATGCGTCCTGTGCTTTATGGGAGACTGCAGGATGGCTGAAAAAGGCAGGGTTGCGGCTGTGACTGAACCGCCACCCCGTGTTTTGCAGGCACCCTGAAGAAGGCTGAGCTTTGCCTAGGCTGTCGCAGCCGCCACCCTGAACGTTTTAGTCCACGCTGGATGCCTGTCAAACAGCCAGTGTCTCCTTTTGAGGGTTAGCCTGGCAGAAAAAATGGTTTGCCGGTTTGCTGAAAGCTGCTGGACTAACCCACAAATGGAAAAGCAACTTGAAACTTAAGAATAAAAAATTCTTGCAAGGCTTTTTAAAAAAGGCAATAATGACGATCCAAGCCATAGGACTCTGCCTTCATTTTCCAGAGGGATCGCCTTGGAATCGGAAATGCTGAACGGGGGACTCTGTTTCGGAATGAAAAACACCGATGCTTCTACCCCAGTTATTTCCCCAACCTCAGCAACTTGACGCTGGGTGGACTTCAGCTTCAGTATGCTGGCTGGGGAATTCTGGGCGCTGAAGCTGCCGAGGTTAGAGAAACACAAACGAAGCCCTACCGGTTTCGACAGTGTTCCGCTTGGACCTCCCGTCGGCCGTTTTTCGTCGCCTCTGCCCACACCTGTTCCGTGCCCTTATTAAAACCCGCAGCGTCAAAAGGGCTTTTGCCTGTCACGTCTGTGCCCGCACATGGCTTGCCCAGAACGATGCACATCTGACAAAGGTGCACAAAAGGACCTTTTGGTGGAAGAGCGTGCCCTCCCAGCTGGTGGTTGACGAAATCAAAGGCTGCCTGGGCACCGTACCTGGAAATCATAAGCTGAGTATGGTGGCAAGTGAGGAGTGCTGTGGTAGGTGTTGTAAGATGTCACCTGGGGTCGTGAGTAATAGGATACAGCGGGCCGCGCGTTTTCGACCGGGCAGGCAAGGCTCGGGTGAGCAGGCATCTGAAAGCGAGACAACTTTTAAAGAAAAACGTGGCCCGCCATCGTTGAGAGGCCGTTTCTCTCAGTCAAGCTCGGGTCCGCCAGCAGCGTCTGGCCAGCGACGAGGAAAGCTAAACCCAGATCCGATTAGGGCCCGGAGCAGAAAATCCCAGGATGCCAGGTCAGACGGGAAAGCTGGAAGGAAGCGACGACTAACTGGGTTAAGAGGAGGGCGCCCCGCGAGGAAGGGAGCTTCTCCACCTGGGAGGATTTCACGGGCGGAAAGCTGTGCTTTGAACCCCCGGGAAACACGGCCGCCCAGCCTGGAACGGGGTCCGGAACGCGCGCCCAAGTTTCCCTCTGCCTCCTCTCAAACCAAGCCGGTTTGTTGAGTTTCTTCGTCACGTTGGCTCCGCCGCCTCCCTCCTCGATGTCTCTCTTATCCCTTCCCCAGGTTCACCTTTCTTTACCCCGCTCCACCTGCGTGCGTGACGGCGCCCATTCTGCACCTTGACTTGCTGACCAGCCTTCCAGCATCAAAAACAGGGGCGTCCAACCTCGGCAACTTTTAAGACTCGTAGACTTCAACTCCCAGCAGTTCTGGAAGTCGAAGCCCCCCACATCTTGAGATTGCCCAGAGTGGACGCCCCTGCTCGACAAGATTTCCTTCCCGAGCTAACGCGCCGAACGAGGTAGCCTCGTGGCTCAGCGGGATCTAATGCAGCTTCCTGGGTCGCATTCGCTGGGTCGCTTTTGGGGCCCAGAAGCGCCAGCCCCCTTGCCTCCCCACTGGGTGCCTTTCCGTGCAAAGCCGCGACGGGGCTCATTTGGGCTGCTCCACCTATCGTTCAACGTCAGACCCGAGATTTCGACACCTTCGGCGACCTCGGATGTGCCATTGGTCTGCTGCAATGGCCGAAGTCCAGCAGCGTCCGAAAGGGCCTGGGCTCGACCGACGCTCCCTGACTTACCATATCTTTAAAACCACCCAAGACGGCCGCTGTAATGATCCCTAATATCAAACCCAGGATGTTCAGCACTGTGGCCGACCAGAGCAGATGGTAGAGGTGGATGATGTCTTGGCAACTGTTGACATCGATGAATTCGTAATAGCCGCCGGAAATCTCCATTCTGCTGGACATAAAGAGTCAACGTTTCTCGACCGAACCAGAGCTAAACCTCATAAGCTCATACGTTTAAAATCTATTTTAAAAAAAGGGTCGTAAAATCGGGGCAGTCATGTGGGCGAACCTGATTTACGACGATCGTGGGTTACAACCGCGATGGTTGTGACGTGAGGACAAGTGGATGGTGAAAGTCGGCTGATAAGACTTCGAGGGTGCCTCAGTGCTCCTTTCGGGGGGACTTGGCAACAAACAAACAAGGTTTGGTGGTGGAGGGGGAGCTGGCGTGTGGTGGCTTGGCTTGTGCGGTGGCAGATTTGCAAGGAGAAGGAGCTAGTCCTTATGGAAACCCGATCTGAAAAGATCTTTCCATGCTTGACGCGCTGTCGATTTGAACAGCACGTTCGAATGTCGTGCAATTGCAACATCGCCTGCGCCACTCACCTGCCACAGTGATACAGGTCGCAACAGAAGCAGGTGTTGGTTTTAATCTTGGGAATGCAGGAACTCCGGGGCTGCGGGTGGCAAATGATCTGCAGGAAAGACAGAAGGACCCCGTGACTTGTTTTGGGGGGCGGGGTACCGGGAGAATCCCATGTCTAGCTTTGCGTCACTTTTTGCTGCAGGCCAGTGACTTTGATGGGAAATTTAAACAATATTTTTTTTTTAAATTAACTTTTGCCCTGCACACAGAACATCATCCAATGTGGGGGGCAACCTTGGGTTGAACTTCTCACAGTGGGAATCCAATTTTCGAGAAGTTCCGACTCCTGGGGGAGAGCCGTGGATTCCTCCAGCTTTTAGCCAAAAGAGAACAAAATCACTGCTGCATTTCTGAAGCCGGAAGAAGAGAAGATTCAGTTCTGGAGGGAAAACCATCAGGATGGCTTACTTTTGGCTCGACGGTACTTTTGGAATAGTAGCGGCAGCGTCCTGCGTAGAGTGGCCTGAGGTCCTGCGAAAAGAAAAGCAGTGTTCCCCCCAGTTTCAAAACAGTTCAGACAGCCATGTCTTTGAATGAAACGCGGAGAGGAACGCTCAGATGAGCTGTATTTTTCAACAGTGTATGGTATTTTCTGATTTAGGGACGTTCCCAGAATGCTATGTAATGGCCATGCTGGCTGGGGAATTCTGGGAGTTGAAGTCCCCACATTTGGAGAGAGCTTACTCTGGGGAAAGGCGCTGCATCTGAATGAGATGCAGCCGGTGTGGGGATAAGGTTAGTTAATCAAACGTTGATATCCTCTGCTAAGAACAAACCAGCAGGACAAAACATCCTTGTCAGCGGAAAACAGCATACCTGGCTGAGCTACTACAGGTAGTCCTTGACTTATGACTGGAATTCAACCCGGTCATTAAGTGGGTCATCCCGTGACTGAACCGATTTTATGACCTTTTTCGCAGTGGTAATTAAACAGATGTGACAGTTTGAATGCTGCAGTCATTAAATGAACCTGTTGTTCACTATAGGTGTCTTTTGCTTGAAACCGGAGGTAAACGCCGGTTTTTGGAGCACAATGTTGTAAACTGCACTCATGTAACCGCAGGATGCTGCAAACAGCTGTAACTGCGGGTTGGTTGCTGAATGCCTAAAATGTGATCATGTGACAGCAGGATGTGTGTTTGCTCGTGGATGTTAGAACTTCGAATCTGGGTTGTAAGTCCCTTTTCGGGGATTTGTCATAAGCTTGGACAGTCACTAAGTGACCAGTTATTAAGGAAGGACTACCTGTGTCTCCCCCTTTTTTTTTTTACTAGCAGGTGTATAAGATTTGTTCATTTCAACTATTAGTCCTACTGATCAGGAAACACACTCCACAGTAAGACCAGAATACTATTTCATTCCATTTTCTCCAGGGCTCCTCAAAAATCACTGTGCAATACTCATGAGAACTAGGGCCTTGCTTTTTAAAATCAAAAGTTGAGAAGCTCCAGAAATGAATTCTACACCCAATACGGTCCTCTATCCTGGTTTTGCTCCATGTTTTGGTTCCAATTCAGGCAGCCCTGGGTGCAAGACTGGCTGTTTGTCAGTTTCCCACCAAATCCTTCTAGATCTGTACTCACTATATGCCTGGCAGCAAACACACCGTCCACAATCGCGCAGCAGAAGGCAGCAATGACCCCNNNACTGATGAATACGATGGAAGCCACCAGCTGTGGGGGACAGGAGGGAAGCAAAGGAGAAACTGCTCAGTTGCAAGTGGCTGGCATTTTCTCTCGAGCCTTTCTGCTAAAACATATGCAGAGAGCTATTTTAAGAATCCACCAGAGTCCCTTTCAGCAGTACAGAGTGAACATTTCGAAAGAAGCTCTGTGTACACACATAGAGTATAAAGCATATATTTTCACAACTGACCTATTCTGGGATGCACCGATCTTCAGTGGTGGAATGTATGCAAAGCGTGCAAAAGATTCTTGGCTCAGTGGCTTGCATCATGCATGCATACCACACGCAACACATAAATAGGTTTAACTGGGAGGATGGGGTTGGGGGAGGGCAATGCTGGGAGCCAGCAATGTCAGCCAGCCTTGGGAATACCAGGTCGAGCTGCTAGAGAACCAACCAGTATAACATAGCTTCCTGGGAATTCCTTCAGGAATTTCATTTATATCCATCTTGTTGGCACAAATCCTCTTTTGCACAAAGGCAAGCTCTAAAAAAAATCTGGCTTGTAAATGAAGCCACCATTGGTGGGATTCCCATATTGCAGTAAGGCATACACACCAGCTGGGTTGGCCTTACACACCAAATCATAGTCAAAACAGCCACATTATGATTTTATGCATTGTCTAAATTTGGCTGGCTTATGATTACATGGGTTGCGCTTGTTTTACTGATCAGAAGCACCAACATTTCACTCCCAAAGGTCATCCAGCCAACAGAAGGAAAGCACAATATTGTTATAGTCCTCTTTGATGTCTCTCTTTGGAGAGAATGAAATGCCTTAGAAGACAGCAATGGAAAACCATTTCCATAACATGGCCAAGGAAAGTGTTAAGATGTCATCATCTAGAATCAACCTTGCCTCAAAGATCTCTTTATTATAACCTACATTGTAAGATTTCAAAGCTGGTGTCTCCACAGAGCTGCACTGAAAACATATTCACAGGAAAAGCAAGGGCTTTGGGGGTGATAAGACTCGATCGTATCAGATTAAGAGTCAACTCCCTTGATAGGTAGCTCCATCTGTAGTTACATCCAGCAGTCTTCCCCAGTGCTCTGCTGGTTAAGAATAATGGAAATTGAAGCCCAACAAGACCAGAGAGCAACAGGTTGAGGACAGCTGAGTCTAGTCAGCAGAAAACTCTGACCCTAATATGAAGTACTCCGAATCCTCTAAAGATGATAATAACAATGGGGGCTTCAAAATGGACCAAGTGTGTTCCCAGACAGACATTCCCTGGTTGCTGATGGATATAACACCTCGATTATTCTGCTATTAAACCTAGCATTCCCTTAAATATCTCTATTGGGCACTGTAGGCTTTTTGGCTTTTCTGTGCTGGCCTTTTCTCACCTTACCTATCTTCTGGTGTTCTCAAGGACATGGACCATCACGTCTTGCTTGCCGATGGTCTTTATCACTTGGGTGAAAAGATAATTTGGAAATATCTACTGATAATTTGAAGAGCTGAAGCTACACCGTTGATTCCTACTAGCATGGTGTGGTGGCGGGAGCAGCCTGTTCTGAGACTCAGAGTCAGAACACAGAAGACTAGAATCCTGGAAGAACAGCTAAGAATGTAACGCGGAACAGAACAACAGAGATTTGCTCATCCCAACATCACTTCCTGGTCAACTGGTCAATTAGGGAATTAGGCTGCCTGGTCATACCTCACTGGCCTGCTGGACAATTGCTGTTCCACCTGTCTTACCACCACCTGATGGTCTATCCCAAGGTACTTTTTTCATTTATATTTCCCCTTTTTCTGTGAAAGCACATGAATCACAATTTCAAACAACAGCTCAGAATCACGAAGAGAGGGAGAAAGAGGGGAGAAAGTTAAACCTGTTGAAGGTATTCATGATGGTTATATTAGATATCATGATGTTATTCCGTAGCACTTCTGAGGCACTCCAAAGAAGACAAAAGGAAGTCACATAATCATTTGGGGCTGCTTCTTTTCTTGGAGCTCTGTTTTTCAGCCAAGAAGAGACCCTCCGAAAAATAGATTCAGCCCTTCCAAGGAAGCCCAAATATGGAGTCTGGGTTACACAGATCTGCTCTTTCTTTCTCCCTGTACAAAAATACAGCCAGTCTCTTTGCTCGTGGCAGTTGATGACATAATCCAGATTCTAGGCTCTTCCTTCTGGAGGGAGGCAACTGGATTTGCAGGTAGATTGAGGAGTTGTCTAATCAAAAAGAGGTCAATCCATAAAGCAGCCCTTGAGTATGAGCCAACAGGTAAAGACTTAGCTGTACCCTCTTCCCTAAAATGCACCAGGGAGAATAGCCATGTGGTGCCTGGGTCTCGAGCTCAGGCTGCCGACCTTCTGGCTAGACAAGCTCAGTGTCTTAAGTGCTCAGCTGCTGCACTCCTCCTCACTTCCTCTGCTTCTGTTCACATCCAAGCAGAGATATTAAATGGAAAGTCCTCTGAAGGCTTAAGGTTAACTTTCGGACTCATCCTCTAGTGGGGTCCTGGTGGCATTCTTCACTAAGTGCACCCCTTCAAAAATAGATTTCTCAAGACATGTCAGATTTGAAATATTTGGCAGTGATTGAACTCAGCCAAGAAGATCCACCTCTGCTTAAGGAGCAGAAATGCAAAATGGTTGAAAAGAGGGAAGAAGTCATCGGTGCTAATTCATCGATTTAAACTCTCCTCATCAGCTTCTTGGTTGTTCTAAAGAACACAGGTTTAACCCACAGATCTATAGTCTTGTGCAGTGGCTGCATTAATGTCTAGGTTTCTATTTAACAAGAGCTTTTAAAAAAAGAAAGAGCGAGGGTCAATCTGAGATCACTGGTCAACCAGATGAGCCTCTGGTGTAACAAGGAGGGTCCGTACTGTGAACTCTGCTGCTTCTTCTCAAGCCATCTTCTGGGGCTTGCGGGAACATTAGCAGAGAGTCAAGGCTGAATCTTGGGCCACATTTGGTGTGTTGGAGAACTTCATGTGAAGGCTGGGTTCTGTCAGGGTCTTTTCAGAGACAAGAACCACTCCTCATGTAGGCTTCACTCATCACACATAGTAGTTCTGTATTACACTTGTCAGATGGGTCATGATTCTCACTCTCAAGAGGATTAAACTATAATCCTGGCTTGTGACAGAAGTTCTGCTGCTGAGTTATAAATTCCTTTGATTAGGAAGACAAAGCTTCTCTCCATGCTACTGAACTTTCTGCTTGTCAAGCTAGAGCTAAAAAATAAAGAACAAGGCAGAAATGTCTGCTTCTAGCATGAGGAAAGAAAGAAAATTAAGAAAATTATGTTATATTAAGATAGAAATCACTTCATCAGCAGATCAACTTACCATTTGCCTTTTATTTTCTATCAGATTGGATCCAATAATTCCAAGAAATGATCCAAAACCCAGCTGAAAGGGAAAAGGTTTAAAACTTACATTCTGGCTTAGAAGTCAATTACTGTTTCTGTTTGGAACACAACTAAATTTGGAAATAGAGTGGGAAGAAGAAGTACACACAAACAACTAAAATTTAAATGCAGAATTTTAAATTCTACATTGAAGTTCTAAATTCAAATTAAAAGCATAAACTTTTCTCCCAGCATTTATAGGAATTTGGGACAATTAGGGAATTATATGATGGAACAAGGGCATTTTTGCACACTTTCAGAGTCTGCAACTATCTTACAAATATTTCATTTCACTAATTCACTTCTGGCCAACCACGACTGGCCCAGTTGAATCAGTGGAAGAAATGGGGGTCAACAATCAGTGATGGGGAAGAGCTAAATTCGTATCTTGGGACTGGTAGAAAATCTCTTTCCACTACCCCATTTCTTTCTCTTTGGCTGCTCCAAAGCCTCAATGACTGCCTTCCTGCTTTTACATTAAGATTGTTCATGCTTTGAAGAGGAAGGAAGAAATGCTTCAGACTTCACACCAGCAGAGTAATTTTCTCTAGCTGAGAGAAACTTTGTTATTCTGGGCATCATCTGAACATCCATGCTACTGAAACAATCATTAATCCTCTACGATTTCCCAGACAACAGTCCAGGTCTTTTTACTCTGTCCAGGAATTTTGTACTTACAATTGCTCCTGGGTAATAACCTCCAACAGTCACGTTTTGAGTTCTTGTTGTCGCAGCAAGACCCACTGTGAGAATTAGGAGCGAGACAATGAGGAGGCTCACAGTGACGTAGAGGGCATTTCGTTTCCTTCTATTGAAAGACCCTAAAAAGATACACAGCGATGAAAATCAAAGGATGTGCCTCTCCTGTCAACTAGTCCACTTCCTACTTCAACGTGTTCTGCTGAGGTCCACTAAAAAAAAGGTAGAGCTTTCCCCTGCCAGTGGTGTCTCATCTCCGATGCGCAGCCGACGGAGCCAGCATTCATCCAAAGATGCTTCTGTAGTCATGGGGCTGGCGTGACTATTCGCCGAGGCGCACAGAACGCTGTTACCTTCCAACCAATTTAGGCGGTACCTACTCGCCTACTTGCATTTTTACATGCTTTCGAACTGCTAGGTTGGCAGGAGCTGGAGCACGTAACAGGGTTAGTTTGTTGGTTTGTTCCATACAAACTTTCATCTGCAATTCATGAATTATGGATGCAGAGTTGAGATTTTGATCGGCTTGATTTATGTTTGATGTATTACTTTTACATTAAAAAAAGGGTAAAGGTTTCCTCTGCCAGTTGTGTCCGACTCTGGGGGCGGTGCTCATCTCCGATTCACAGCCGAGGGAGCCAGTGTTGTACGAAGATGCTTCCATGCTCATGTAGCTGGCATGATTATACACCAAGGTGCACGGATTGCTGTTACCTTCCCACTAATTTCGGCGGCGCCTTTTTGTCTACTGGCATTTTTATGTGCTTTCAAACTGCTACTGGGGAGTCATAAACGAGCACTTCTGAACATGCTGCACGTAGGAATACAGGACGTTGTCTAACCCTTGGTTCATGATTTTCTAATACTCTCCACTCCAGTTAGCATTAGCTCCTCCAGATCTTGGTCAAAGAGAAAAGTTTATTTTCACCTGCTACATTTTACCTGGATTACAAGTGAGACCCTCAGCATCCAAAATCAATGTTCTATCAACAAATAGTATTTTCTGCCAACAGTCTTTCCCCCTCTTTGAAAAAGACAACCTAAAGATGATCAGAAGGAATCCTGGTTTTACACCATGTGATGGTTTAGTAGTCCTTTCCAGAGAGATCCAAATTTAAATCTATCTTCAAATGTGAGGAAGCTTTCTGGATGATTCTGGGTCTCTCTGTCCAACTTTTCTCACAAAGTTGTTGGTGTAGGGCAAAGCAGGAAGAGAGACTACTACCTTGAGCTCCTGAAGGAAGGGCAGGGTACATATATAATAAATAAATCTAATGAATGATGGGACATTTAAATATTAGATGCAGTCTAATGTGTGACTCAGGTGACAGAAAAGGTATATCTCAAGCTTCTTTGATCCAGATCTGTGTTGCATCCTGGCTTTCTTCCCAGTCAGACAGGCCTTCCTGTTTCCAGATGCACCTTAAAAAACATCTGGAATGTTTTTATATCAGACATGGTGGGTCTGATGTAAGAGTTACCTGGAATTCTCCAGATTGTTACTGCAAATGAGTAAACACATGAACGTATTCCATGCTCCAAGCTTCTATCTGGGGTTGTTTAAAACTATCAAGATATTCCAATTTGTCACTTTCCTGAAAAGAAGTTAGACTGGGAGAGATATCTGGAAATCCATTTATTATATAGAATTTTTGGAAAGATATTTTTCTACCCTGGGGAGATGAGGACTTGAACCACACACATACAAAGGAGGGGCTATGGACTTGAGATGACTTTCTTTAGAAGAAAGGAAAATAAAAGGTGACCACATAGGTCACCTACCCACAAAGTGGCCAACTGGGGTGTGTTCTTCCCATGGCGAAACCCCAGGACCGAGAAGTGGAAACCAAAGGGACCAAATGATCAAACTCATATGCTATCTGAACAGAAGAGTGACGGCCAAGTCGGGATTTCCATTCTTTTTATGATTCCCAAGGAGAACAAGAAAAGAGAAATGATTTTAAGGAATTGGATTCTAAGTGAAGGAAAAGGGAAGAACAGTATTTCTGCAAAGGTTCACCTTTCATCCAGTTACTTTCCATTTTAGTAGCCAGTCTCCCTCCTTTCTTTTAAACATGCATATTTTTGATACTCTGCTTTTGCTGGGAAAGCTCCAACTAACATACAGTGGGGTCACCCCCCATTTCCTTGCTCCAGGAACCCTTCAAGTTCAGGCTGGCTACTTCGGATCTAGGGATCTTAACCTTCTCCTTATTTGGTGCAGAGAAAGAGGAGGTGTGCTTGGAGCTGCTACCACTAGGTTTTTCGGAAATGGGGAGGGGGGCAAGGAAGGAAAATGGAAGACCCTGAGCCAGCGTTGACCCAGCAGCCATTGGCACCCCTCTGCCGCTGGCCGAAAGACCCGCAGGCTGCGCCAGAAGCCCCTCGCCAATTACGCACGGCGCCCGGGCGCGCTCTGCCCGCTGCCAAAGGTGCCCGGGACTCGCCCGGTTCTCTTGCCCGGCCGGCCTTCTCCTCCTCCTCCTTCCCGTCCCGAGCACGGAGCAAAGCCACTCACCGGTCGCGTTGGAGAGCGGGATGGCACTGGAGTGCGGCTGAGCCAAGGCCTGGCGCATGGCGGTGGCGGCGCGTCTCTTGCGCCCTGGCCTGCGGTGCAGCACGGAGCACGGCTACCGGGCACGGAGCATCCTCCCGCAGCGCTCCGGGCTCGATCCGGACCCGCCAGCTTCTGGCGCTTGCGCAAGGCGGAGTAAAGCAACGCGGGTGCCAGCTGTTGCGCCGATCCCAGCCGACTTGGTCCCTCCCCGCGGGGTTGAGATGTGCCAGATTCCCACCCAGGAAAAAACTCTGCGCCTCGATCTGCGCCAGTGAAAGGCTCGGAAAAGGGACAGATTCTTTTTGATTCCGCCCCTGGAAGGGTGGGAGATGCCAAGACAGGGGGAAAAAAATCTTCCAAAAAGCGAGAATTGCACTTCGGACGCAGATGCAGGCGCGCAAGTCAAAACCCCCGAAAGACACCGGCCGAGTGATCTTAAGTCTTGGTCCATGATGCGTCCGTGCCGCGTTTCATTGATGACACTCACCATTCAGCCAATCGAAGATTGCACTTTCGGGTCTGAGAAATGCTCAGCCTACTTTATTTGCCTGCCTTTATCACAGTAATAAACCCTTTATTAATAACATACTTATGATCACCTATTTTGAGTGCTGTCATGGGTCCGAGGGGCAAAAAAAGGAG
>JANHZU010003908.1:55302-69853 GCA_032468055.1 Acrochordus granulatus
AAAAAGGAGGGATAAAACTGGTAGCTTTCGATTTTGAGAAACAATAAATAATTGCAAATTCCTCAACAAATTGCAAATGCTAGGAATATTTTAGGGCAGATTCATCTTACTGGCCTGTGAACTTTAAAGGGTTTGCAATAAAAGATTCTTCAGCATATTTTCAGCTAAATGATGAGGTTTAATGTAAAGAGGAATAAATGATGAGGTTTAATGTAAAGAGGAATAAAAAGCACTTAGTTGTCATTTCAACAATCTGACATATGGATTAATGGTCAAGGTCCAGCCTAAGTAACCTGCCAATTAATTTGCAAAGGATCAATAAATAGAACAGTACAAGGCTGAATGTTCTTTGGAAAGCAAGGCTTTTTTAAAGGAATATGCAAAATCATTAATAGAGGAAACATTATATCAGGACATTTATTGTAACAGTTATAATAATAGTTGGTAAAAGCCTTTGGTGGGATAAGACCCAACAGGAAAGAAACAAAGAGCATTAGTTTCATAAAACAGCTCTATTTGCTTAGAACTGTTTTATGAAACTTATTGGGACATATTCAAATAGGCAGATCTGAAACTGTAGCTATGCCTTCAGTCCCTTTGATATGAATTCTTCGAGACTACAGAACTAAGATTTAAAAATATGTGAGCTCAGAATTTTAAAATTCCAGCTGTATATCTCGCAAAGCAGACTACTGCTGGCAGATCTTAAGACTTAAGGAACCTTTAAAAAGAAAAGAAAAATCAAGTTTCCCCAGGGAATAAATTCTTTCTGGAGAGGCAGAGGTAGCCAGAAGGGGGCAGAAGATAATTTAAAAAGAGTTGCAAAAGGACCAGACATCTAGACAGTGTAACATGATCATCCTGAGCCAAAAATAGAAGACACTTTGGAAAATACATCTCTCTGGCTATGTAGAGAGTGTTACTCCTCTTAGCAATGTGGCCTCTTTCTGTCGGGCAGTGGTGGTACATAATTCATTTGAGATGATCTGTAAAATGTTCCTGTTTTTAAGGGGTGGGGGAGTGATGGGAGAATAAGGTAAATGATATTTGCGGGAGAGAAGAGAGAAGGCAGGTGCTGGAAGCCAGCAAAATAATTTTGAACATTTGGGCACATCTCTGATCTGGGCTTCAGTGAGATTTGGACTAAAATTTCCCTTTGTGGTGTAAATAGTGAGCCAATTTCCACACATTTAATTGGTTATTTAACTGGTTAAAGACAATGACTGAACTCTCTGAGCCTACGACCAGCTTAAATTTTGCACAATGCTCCGATCCTGGTATCCTTAAGATGTGTGGACTTCAGCTCCCAGCATTCCCCAGCCAGCAATTCTGGGAGGTGAAGTCCACACTTCTTAAAGGTACCGAGGTTGAGAAACGCTGCTCTGGAGAAATGCCTCCATAGAACATTTTGGGAAAACTCCAATAGTTCTTGGCTCATAGTCAACTGCTATTATGAAGAGTGCCTGTGAAGGCTCTCACTTTATTTATTTATTTATTTACTCTCTCATTATGAAGAGTGGACAACTTTTTTAGGTTGAGGGCAGTTCATCCTGGTCCCGGGGGTTGTCATATAGCAAGGAGGCAGGTTACAAAGATCAGATGATGCACATTATGTATAACAGGACAAAGAAGGAGGCTTTCAGTATCTTCAGGGTACAAGAGACAAATTGTGCACCATGACAGATGTGCATGGGTGGGATGAGAACAACTGATATGATTAATTCAAAATATATTAAATTTAAGATAACATTAGATGATCTTTGGAACAACAGGTGCATTCCTAATTTGCGTAGCACCACCATCTATGTTCAGGTTGTCTTAGAATGAATGAATGAATGAATGAATGAATGAGTGGATAGAAGCTTTAGCCCCTAGAGATTTACAGTCTAAAAATGCAACAACCAGAAATGTAAAGACTGGAAAGAAGAAGAAATGTGATGCCTTTAAAAATGAGGTTACCATACAATGGTGGGCCAACAGATGTGATCAGCAACAGCATCTATCTCTATGTAAAGTTTGCTTGAAGAACTGCTCCTGTAAAGGGTCCAAAGCCAAGGTAGATGCCTCAGCTAGACAGAATGCATTTGATACTCAAGACTAGGGATGAAGGCACATTTAGTGCTATCAGGAACCCAACCAGAGCATCCCAACTTCGGAACAGTGCCACACGCCCTCTGCCTCTCTGATGGGTTCCTTCAGATAGTTTCTTAGAATCTTAGATGGTTGGGAAATTGACACCATAGAATACCATCTGCTCAGCCTAAATGAGTACAGAGGGATAAATATAGCCAAATCTAACTCCCTGTCAACAGCAATCAAATAAAGTCTTGCATGGCCCCCCACGCTGCCCATGACTGACAGGAACACATTTGCTCATAGACTCTATGCTCTCCACTCAAGCCCAGCAGTATTATAATGTTCTGAAAAACTGATCTCAAGCTTTTCTAGACAGAATCAGGGTGGATCCACTTTCCACTCCTTCCCCAGCAAACTGCTTAGCGTACCTCAATGATCTTTGATGGAAAGGAACCCTAACTTTTATTCAGCATTGAATTGCGTGACGTCAGTTGCCAAAGGAAGCCAATCTGTTTTTTGGGGGCTAGCCAACTTGCTTCTCCTCCTGAACAACACTGAAAGAGCAACACTTGTCACCTGGGGCTGGCAGCAAAGAAGTCCCAAGTTTCATTCGTCAGTTTTGGCAGTTCCCCTTGCTGCAGATTACTGAATCTGTTTTCTATATGTGAGATTGGATGATTTTCAAGTGGAGCTTGGTTGAACTTTATAGAGCTGGTAGACGAAGTGGTTTGGTTCTTTAACTCTGCAGCTAGCTTATTATATTAATTCTATTTCCCCTTCTACATTTTTTTGTTTTTACAAAGCAGTGGATATGAAAGGCACCTCTGAAGCTTCCAAAGATTCCCGCACGAACCAACTCCATACCCCGGTAAGTTAACCTTACTGGGATAATAGAAGGTTAATTCTCTTTTGTTTATCTTGATTCCTGCTCCACATCACTAAATTTCATACTTTGGAACATGTGCAAAAAGTGGACTTCTCACTTTATCCGTGCTTAGCAGATGACCCTGTTTTGAGAAAGGAAAATATGAATGATTGGGTGTTGTTATGCAGGTAGAATTGTTGCTTGTTGAAGAATAGAAAATGGTTGGTCGTAGTTCTTAAATGGGAGGAAAGAAGTCAGGGTCAAAAGCATGGCCTGTTTCATTGAGACCTTCATGGATTAAGAAGAAGATATGAACATGGTTTGACTCAAGCATACTCCCTAAGAAGGGTGTGTTCTAGCCAAGCATTCTTGGCAAAATCAGCTTGCTTTTATGAACCATAAATGTCTCCATCACCAGATTCATGCATCTAATTGAACTGCAGTTTCTTTAACCATATTATTGGATAGAACATAATTGCCATAATTATCCATATGAATTGCGTGAAACGTTTTGCCATAAACCATGGTTTGCAAACCAGAGTTGTTAACCGTTTCTTCCCTAACCGCATTCAGAGGTTTCAAGAAAGTTTAATTTCAGGCCTGTCTGTCCAAAGCTGCAATCTCAGTATTTGTGGGATGACAATTCCCAATTCATTTTGGCAACCATCTTCTTCTCAATGCACCTCTCAGTACTTTTCTGAATGTAACATAGCTTAGATCTGAACAGGATGGCAATGTCCTGTTAATCTATTTGCATCTTGTGATTCACTTAACTGTTGTTGAGTATATTACAGTTTTGCGAGGGATAAAAAACGTGCCTATTCCACTCCTCGTCACTCATCACTGCTGCTACATTAACATGCGTATGTTCATAGATTATTTAGCCTTCTTGTGAGCTGAGCTCAACATGATGCTCTTTTGATAAAAAGGATAGTGGCAATACTCCTGTGGCTGATAGCTGGGCAGAGGTCACACCTGTGGCCAACAGCATCAGTCTCTGGGATGGAGAAGCGGGAAGCGTGTTTCAGTTGTCACTTGAAAGGAGGTGTCAGAGCTTCACTCTACCCTGATCAACAGCAAAAGGGCTCAGATCTTCATGGGAAGTTCTTCTTTAAATACTACTTGATTTGTGGAGTCCTTGGTGCTCTTTTTTGAGGTTGGTTGTTTGTTTGCAGACATTTCTGATTGGCAGTATCATCAGTGCTAGTCATCATCACTGATGATGTTACCTAATTGGGTAATAAAACACTTGCGAGCAAAAATTAAGCGCAGAAAGCACCAAGGGCCCCACAGTTCAGCCCAGTTTCTTCTACTGGGACTTTTTTTGCTTAACTCTTTCTTGAGACTTATTAATTGACAGACAGCCTGCCCTAAGTGAAAGGAAATCTTTCTGGCTATATTTCTTTGGAGGGAACATCTTGCTCTGTCTTTATGGCATCCTCAAGTCTGAAAGGGAATCCGAGGGAAGGAAACTCGCCTGGCACAAGCTCGGTCGGACATGCCAACATCTATGGCTTGCACAAGGGTGCTTTGTAGGAAAAGGTCAGGTTCAAACTGGGACTTCTTTGCAAGACTCTCCTCAGTCTCTTCTCTGAGGGAGAGGAAGAAATGACCACAATGGCCAATAGGATAAAGACTCTAGACAGCTGTCATAATGTGGTTTGAATTTGGCTCATTGCGCCACACAAATCCAGCCCATAGTGTTTTATCAACTGTGCTTTAGAGTGATGTGTGAACCCAATTAATTGTGGTTGAAGTGAAGAGTGGTTGGTTATGGGATAAGTTGGGCTTGGAGCTTCTGACAGAGTTGGTGCATTTATTTGCTTTTTGTCCCACCTTTATTATTGTTTATAAATAAGACAGTGAACATACTCGTACATTTCCTACTTTCCCCACAACATTCACCCTGTAAGACAGGTTGGGCTGAGGGAGAAGGACTGGCTCAAAGCCACCCAGCTGGTTTTTCATACCGAAGCCGGGACTAGAACTCATGATCTCCTGGTTCCGAAGCCAGAAATTTAACCACTGGGCCAAACTGAAATAGAAAGATGTCTTCGACACAGTCTGCCTCAACAGACAATAGTTGTGTGAAAAGACTGATGTTCACGTTCACAGATTCTTCATGGACTCTAATGTTTGTTGCAAGTTTTCCTTACTGATTTCCTGATAAGAAGAAAACGTGAAGACTAGATGCCTAAAACTGACCCAAACCTGATGCTGTCTTGTATGATTTAAACATTTCCTATAGTTTTCCTAATGTGGCAGGAACAGTTATATTCTTGCACATATTACACTAGGCTATCATTTGTTTAACCATGGTTTATTGAATAAACCCCTATGTTGGGGTTCCCCCCCAAAAACGGGTAAAGGTTTCCACTGCCAGTCATGGCCAACTCTAGGGGGTGGTGTTCATCCCCGATTCACAGCCGAGAGAGCCAGTGTCTGTCTGAAGACGCTTCCGTGGTTCTGTGGCCGGCACGACTACATGCCGAGGCGCATGGAATGCTGTTCTCTTTCGTACTGAAGGTGGTACCTATTTGAAAGCATTTTGCATGCTTTCAAACTGCTAGGCTGGGAGGAGCTGGGGCAAGTAACAGGAGCTCACCCCATTATGTGGTGCCTGGGTCTCAAACTCGGGCTGCCCATCTTCTGGCCAACAAGCTCAGCATCTTAACTGCTCGGCCGCTGCACTCCACAAACTGAGTCCTAAATCATGGTTTGCAACGCACAACAACCAGATTTATGCAAGAAGTGAATCGAAGAGGCTAACAGAATATATTATAATTAGCACTTCAGGTGAAACAGGCCTTTACGAGAGGCGTGTATGCATGTGAACAACGCTTTAAAGTATTTTTTTTTGAAAGAACAGGATATGAGAAATGAAGAAAGACCTTTGCAAAAAGAAAAAAACAGGAAAACCGAGAGGATTTTCTGGCTGAGGAGTTAGGACTGGAAATCCTTAAAAACTAAGGAATGAGCAATGTCCCCTGTTTTGCTTTGGCTGAAGGATCCAGTCATCCTCCTTCTCACCCCACCCATTCCTCTAGGTCAGTCTCCCCTCACTGTTTGGGGACTCTGCCACCCCTGAGTGTGCTCAGCTTTCTGAGCCTTTTTCTCTGTCTTTAAACTCCTTCCCCCCTCAAAATGATTCGATAAGGAGCAGCGATGACAAAATGGAAATTTGCAGCAGACTCCAGAGAGTAGAGCCATTGGGGCTTATTTTTGATAAATGGAATATTTTCCTGGAATGGAATGATGGACCGGAGGGGGGAGGAAGAAAGAAAAACAACAAGCAAAGTAGGCCAGAACATTATGCTCATGGTGTGTGTAGGGTTTGCTTTGTCATCATTTCAGGGAAATAAGGATGAAGAGAGACATCAGTTGGATGCAGAAGAGGAAGAAAAGAAAGACATAAACATGGGCAAGATAACCTGGGGTGAGAGGATCAAGGAAATGAAAACCTTCCTTTGGAATCCAGAGACCCGGGAATGTTTAGGCAGGTCTGCTCGGAGCTGGAGTAAGTGAAATTTATCATTAATAACTTATTTCCTATCAAGACAAGGATGAGTGCTGCATTAACGGTCGATCAGCGTACGTGGTGGGTTTCTTGTTTTCATGGAATGGATGAGGAATCTAGCCTTTACGGTTTAAACAGAGACTCGATCGAAGAGAATATTTGTAGCTCAGGGCCGAGCGGCGGGGTCCTTGGTGCGCTCGGAGCTGGGGGGCCTTCTTGCAGAGGTTTCCCTACCCGGCTAGGGAACATCATCGGTGCCTCCCAGTTGCTTCGTTTGGAAATGAAGCGTCTGCAAGAAGCTCCGAGAGCGCCGAGGACTCCACAAACGGGGAATCGATCAAGGCAGGAATAAATGTGGAGCGGAACGCGCATCGATTTCAGTTATGCGGAGAATATTTATATGTTCCTGCAAAGCCAACAAAGACCTGCGCATTTGTTGTGGCAAACGGTTCGGTCCGCTTCGTCAAAGATTTGTCTTAATCAACGAGGGCACATGCTGAGTCAAAGCACAGTTGTGAAGGAGTTCTTTGTAGGGTGTCACCTTGGTTGAAGGCTGAGTGCCGACCGCTAACATTGATTTAAGGCTTAGCGTGCGGTGCACAGGTAGCCTACTGTAGTTTAAAGTGTGTGCAATAAAATAAATCACAGTTAAGCGGCTGGAAGCCGAGGAACTGCGAGTTCTCATCCTGCCTTAAGCACAAAGCCAGTTGGGTGACTTTGGACCAATCTCTCTCCCTCCCTCAGCCCTGGGGAGCAGGCATGGACCAAATTCTTCTTAGTCTAGAACTGCTGACTTGCCCAAGTCGTTGCCTGGAGTCAAGACTAACTGTAAGGCTAAAAAAATTAAGTCAGATGAACCCAGGCTTCCTTGCTTAACCTCACCTCATTTTAGACATACGTCTCCTCCTTTCTGTTACCCGTGAAAGGCTTACCCTTCTTGACCTTTCACGCCCAAAGCAAGATGGGCTTACCATGGTTTACAATAACTGCAAGAAGAGCTGATCCTACAGGTAAAATAAAATGCATGTTGCCTCCAAGCACCTTTCCGTGTCTCCTGCCAGCCTGCTGGCAGTGAGAATCGGCATCCCGGCTACACCGCACGGAGCGCGCGGCTGCTGCCTGTTTTTCTCGCGCCCTGAGAACAACCTTCGCACCCACCCGCCCCTTGCCCCGTCCTGTCTCCGCGCCCCCCTGTGTTGCATATTAACCTTATGAGACTGAATATTCCAGAGCTTTTCCTTCCTGTGAAATGAACAGGAGAATGGAAGTTTGTGCTCCAAACACTTGGAATTTGTTCTCCGTCTTCAAGCCACCCTTTTCCTTTTTCTTTTGCTGGAAGTCAGTAGGGCCCCGTTGAGCAAGGTGGAGGACAGAATGATCCCCAGTTACATGACCTGTGTGAGCAATTAGCTGCGTTGCCAACAGAACCACCGAGTCCTCCTGCCACGTCACCGGGTCTCACTGTGTTCAAAGAGAGGCTCCCTTCCAGCCCTTCCCGACCCCAGGCCAAAGCAGCTCGCAGGTCCGAATTAAGCTTGTTTCTCTCCCCAGCAGCTCCCGCCGTGTCCCTCCTTCGCTGCCAGCCAGTTTGTTCCCATAACTCAAAATTCCCTGCAACGTAAACACTTCAGGAACGCGGAGGCCAGAAGTCACAGCTGCGCTCAAAGCACATCCTGGAAAGACATTTGGGTTCCCGCTGGGAAATCAAAATACACCAAAAAGCAAGCATCCATGGGGTGGAAGGAGGATTTACTTTCATGCATTTCTTTTTTAAAAAAATACGCCTGGGCTTTATTGTCTTGAGAGAAGCCCCTCGTCTTTGCAGGAGAGAGAGCTGAAGTGCCTTTCTGAGCGACCGCTTTCAGCCAAATAAAGCTGCGATAAATAGGGAGCGAATGTTAAAAATATGGAAGACAAAGGTAAAGATGATGACTGACACTGTGGTCGCAAAAGATCGGCAAGTCAGCAAGTTGGATGCCTGGGTCCCCTGGTTTCACCTTAAGGCAGGAGGAAAACTGTCAGTCAACCATGGGCCCATTTTTGGACGTTTTGTTGCCTTCTATTGCAGAACCAACAAATGAATGGAGACAGGGTGCAGTTCTCTGGCCAAGAAGGCAATGAATAACACCTCTTTTCTTTCTCGCAGGTCTGATACTCCTTTTTTATCTCGCCCTATACACGTTCCTGGTTGGCATGTTCATATTTTGTATGTACGTACTCTTGATTACGCTGAACCCCTACACACCGAGATACAGGGACAGGGTGGCCCCACCAGGTAAATGCTTGAGTGCGATTTGAGTGGAAGATGCTAAATATGTGCAGAGAACTGTCTCATTTCAGGGCACAGGGGATATGCTGGCTAAGATTAGGGGCCACTGATGGTGTGGGCATGAATGGTAACAATTATAATTGGGCCACTGATCATTTACAAATTGGATTTGCATCATCGTCCTTGCATCTGGCATACTTTGGGGAAGGGTTGATCGCCATCATAGGAGAAGATGCTGTGGGGGGATTGAGCAAAGCAGTCGATGGGGAAAACAAGGACTGAACCATGTGTGAGGAGGGAGAGCTGCCAAGATTACGCATGATCAAGTGCAGGTGGGCCATCCCCCATGAGGACCGTTTATCTGCCAAGGTCAGGAGTTCAGGCGGGTAGAAGGAGAAATTCTTGTAACCTTGAAACACCTATTAAAACTGTTGAACAGAGGCTACTTTCATTTGGGCCATTTCCTTTCAACTCTAACACAGTCAGCCCTATTCTGTTTTCTTCTCTCTTTACATTTTTTTTGCAGGAGTTACGATTAGACCATACATAAAGCAGACGTACAATATTGCCTTCAACACCTCCCAACCTAGTTCATGGCAGCCTTATGTGGACAACATGGAAGAGTTCTTAAAAGGTGGCCTTCTTTTCTTCCTTTGTATGACGCTCTATCTATTCAGGGACTATGTGTGTTGCTTCCTTTTCCATTTCTGTTTTGATTTCAAATCCACCAATGGTAAAGAAAGAAAAAAACAATTTGGTCAACATCTTTCACTATCAAGGGCTCTAAAGATTTTGAAAACATGTTTATAATTTGCAATTTGAATGATCCTTGTGTTGGGGAGTTCTGAAAGAAGAAAAAGAGTCTTGTCTTGATGAAAACAAAGCAGTGCATAACTTTACAAAGAAAGATGTATTTTTAAAAGATACCTGTGTAAGCCGTGTATTGTTAAAAGAATCAGGTAAAAAAATTGAAGTGGGGCAGGGGGCAGTGAAGGCAGGAAAAGGAGATAAAATGATGGCTGTTGGCCTTGGATTCAAACAGAAAGCTGAGGTTGAGTTTACACTTGACATGCCTTGCTTGGCTTTGGCGCTGCATGTGTGAATCCAGTTGTGCCTGGTAAAATGTAATGACGGCTTGGGGGCAGCTGCAGGTGGCTTGCACACAACATGCAAATCAATCAGAGACTTTGATAGAGTTGCGCAGGTTTAAATGGGTTAAGGTTGGCTTGAGTTGTAAAGCAATTTAGGATTACTGGAACACATGAATACTTAACGAGTATTTCTTCCGTTTTTGGACATATAAACTCCCTGCACATCTGGAAGGCACCAGGCTGGGGATGGTTGAATTACAACCTTCCGAATTATCCTTTTGGGAAGACAGAGGGGAACAGAACTGCGATTAGTTTATATCCTGGCCTAGGATTCTTTCTTTCTTTTTTTTGTAATTTTTATTTATTCAACTTGGATGCTTCCCCTTCTTGCCTAGGGGTGACTCTAGCTGGCTTACATAATTATAAACCAATAAAAATATTAAACAAATTACCGCATTACGTTACATTGCATTACATTATGGGCCAATGTTGCCCTGTTTTGAATAGAATAGAAGAGATCATCTCATCTTTTTCAGTGTTCTTTTAGAAGGATCTCGGAGCTCCCTGCTTCGTATGGGAATTCATTTCTTACATCCCTTTGAGTCAGTTTTGACACCTGGTTTCTGCCAGGATTTCGTGGCAAGATTTTAGAAGTGGCTTGCCGTTGTCTGATTCCTAGGGCTGAGAGGGAAGGACTGGCCCAAGATCACTCGGCTGGCTTTGTGCCCAACTCCTCGACTCCTGGTGATCGGCCCAAAGTCACCCACCCAGCTGTCATGCCTAAAGTGGAACTGGGGCTCACTTTCTCCTGGCTTCTCGCCTGGTGTCTTAACCGTGACACCAAACTGGCTCTCTCTGGGCTACTACAGAATAGTTCACTATTGCCATAGAAATCTGGAAAGTCCTACAACTGAATGCCCAACAGAGCAACGGATATTTTCCGTATCAGAGCCGAATCACTCTGAAAAACGAAGGGGTTTGTTTGGCACTGAAAACGCCGACGACGGAAAGCGTTGCAGCAAGACCTCGAGTACGAAGCACTGACCTCCTCTGTTGCCTTTAGAGTATGACGACAAAAATCAAGAATCCAGAAACATCCCGTGCACGCCGGGCGCATATTTCATACAAGACAGTGACGAAAGTGCAGACAAGAAAGCTTGCCAGTTCAAGAGGTCCCAGCTGAAGAATTGTTCCGGATTACAGGATCAGACCTTTGGATATTCCCAGGGGCAGCCTTGCATTCTGCTAAAGATGAATCGTGTAGGTCACTTCACGCTTACGGTCCCTTGGCTAGGGTCTTGCAGTGGGGCAGGTGAAGGAGGTGCGCATGGAGGAAGGGAGAAGGGACAACGGTCTTGCCTTTGGGCAACTGGTTGCAGAGGGGGAAGAGGAGGTCTCAAGGTACGTTGGCCCAGGTTCGGTTTTACCGCCTGAGGACTTAAGGGGCCGCGACAGCCAACAACGTCCGTCAAGTCCCTTTGGAAGGCACAATGCCTTCAGATCAGCAATCGTCATAAGAGCTTTGATTAACGTGGCTCTTAACTTTTGCTCCAGGAAGGGAGGGGAGGAAATACGACGGTTTCCCAAGCCTCTCCTTTTCCATTCATACCCCAGGGTCACTTTAAATCCGTATTTTGCAAACCTGGCGACTTTCAGGTGTGCGGGCTTCGAGTCCCACAACTCCCCAGCCATCGTTCTGAATTCTGGGACCTGAAGTCCACACATCTTAAAAGTCGCCAAGTTCGAAAACCACCGGCTTCGATGGACACAGACTGTGTCGTCGCATCTCAAATGGCAAATCTTAAGCTTGCTCTCTCCCGATATCGGGGCATCTGGTCAGATGGGCGGCTGTGTATGTTCGATGAATAAATTCACTGGAACTGGGGAAGGAGAGGTGGTGGCAGAGCTAGGCGAGGGCGGCCGGCATTTCGTAGCAATCTCTGGAGAAATTCCCGACATTTCCTGAGTGTAGATTTTGGAAGAGGACCTTAGAGTCTTCCCACCTTGGGGAAAAGCTTCCGAGCGTGGTGATGCACTGCGGTTGATCCTGAGGTGGAGATAGCAAGGGACAGAAATATCGGGGTACTTTCTTTGAAAAGGGTTGCATTTACAGGGGTCTGGAATTTAAGACCCCCCCATCCCAAGATTAGAAAATGAAAGAAACTTCCTGTCTACAAAAACTAACACAACATTCCCATTTTAGGGGTAGAGGATTGGGGGGAGGATATTTTTGGCTTGGCACTGAGCTGATTTCTTGATCCGGCATTTCCCAGGGAGCCATCTCAAAGCGGCTCACACTGGGGTTGATAGGCAGTTTGGATGACACTTCCCATCATCCGTAGCCAGAGATAAGGTGGAGCAAGGCTGATGAACAGGCTGAACAGTCCTGTGGTCCTCAAATACAAAGCAAAACGAACTTCACAGCAATTACAGCTTTTGCTCTCCTGCAGCCAAACGGAGTTCAGAAGATCCAAGTGTTTTTAAAGGGAATTAAAACGTTTTTGTTTTTGCAGATTATTGGGTATCAGCCCGGCTACGGCACTCCAGTTACTGCGAGTTGCAAAGTCCAGGTAAATTATCTTGCTTTTATTCGTTTGAAATACTGCAGGTTTGTACCAGGTAGTCCTGACAACCGAACCTGGAGTCAAATCCATCCATCCTTCCCCTCTTTTTCTCTTTTTGAAAAGGCGAGACACCATTTTGGCATAATATGTAGAGCAACAAGGTATGATTACCATTTAAATCAGGATTTCCTAGTTTGGATGGATTGAGCAACAGCTCTGCAGGCTGTCAAATTCTGGAAATTATGCTATAATCCCTAGATCAAGCTGAGGCAGGCTTGCAAATTTCATAGGATCCTCGGGCTGGAAGGGACCTTGGAGGCCTTTTAATCCAACCCCCTGCCCAAGAGAGAAGTCCTTATACCATCTCAGACAAAGGGTTGTCCAATCTTTTCCTGAAAACGTCCAGTGATGGAGCACCCGCAACTCTGGGAGGCAAGTTGTTCCACTGATTCATTCTTATTACTGTCAGAAATTCCTCCTTATTTCCAGGTTGGGTCTCTCCTTGATGAGCTTGCACCCCTTGCTTCTTCTCCTGCCTTCTGGGGCGAAGGAGAATAAATCGATGCCCTTTTCCTTAGGACAGCCCTTCAAGGACTGGAAGATGCTATCGTGCCTCCCCAAGTCTTCTCTTGTCTCCCCCAAGCCTTCTCTTTGTTAGGCTGAACATACTTAGTTCCCTTAGCCATGCATTGTACGATTTAGCCTCCAGGACCTTCCTCATCTTTGTTGCTCTTCTCGGTACTCTTTCGAGGGCCTCGCCGTCTTTTCTGTGTCGTGGTGATCACAACTGGATGCAGCATTCCAAATGTGGCCTCAAATTTCCCGCAGTTCTTTTAACGAAGCAATCTTGTGGGATATTGCGGGAAATTAAACGCTGCCACTTCAGCCAACACAGGTTAAGGTGGTGATCTTTATAGTTGCCTCTCACCAACGACTAAGCCCCTTAGATCTGCAACTAGCCTTGTGGAGAATGATGTCTTCACTTTGCCAGATAAGTTGCTGTCTCCAAAGTTGGCGCAGACAATTAACAAGCATTAGTCTTGATTGATTCAAGAACTTGGGTGAGGGACATGGCGGAAGGTAGGAGCTGTAGGCGATCGGGATCGTCAACCTTTCACGATCTTGAGTCCAGAGTTTCTCAACCTTGGCAATTTAAAGAGGTGCGGACTTCAGCTTCCAGATGCCAAGGTTAAACAACATTGACTCAGAGTGGCCAGTTTTCATCGGTTTCTCATGTCAAATGTCAGGAAATTGGGACGTTTGTTATCAACAGTCGTGCTCTGAGAGTTTTGGAGAGATCAGGAAGAGAGATTTGGGCTCTGAGCTCAAGCAGCGATGTTGGGCATTGTGTGTAACAACGAAGCGTCACACTGAACACGCTGATGTCTCAGTGTGGGACAAGAAAGGATTGGTGGGTGTATGGTTGAAGAGCTTTATTTTCCTGAAATAGGGGAGCTCGGAGGACCCATTATCAAGGCCAAGGATCTCCTATCTCCTCAGACTGACAACAATTTTTACAGGATTTTTGGCAGGGAAAACTCCTATCACCTGCTACAAGTTCCTTAAAACAATCAGTCAAAAATACTCAGCACTTCTCGGAGATGGGAAGGACAATTTTTGCATCCAGACAGAAGGGCTAACCTATTTCTACTGATGGATAACCTGCTGTCGACTGTTGCACACTGCTGACATCATTACTATTTTTTTTCAATTGTAGAAAGGCGATGGAAGTCAGCTCCAGTCACTAGACTTCTACCCAAGTGCAACGTTTGATCCCATGTATTTTCCTTATTATGGCAAATACACACATGTAAGTAGAAATTCGTTGGATTAATATTGCATGTTTAATCCCTGGAGTATTCCGAGTATTTCTGGAGAGTAAGTCCGCACTGGCAGTCTCCAGATGTTTTGAATGGCATCTTCAAAGGGGACAGCGCATAATGTCGCCTCTAAAGCTCTCCCAGCTCCTATCCTGCTCCAGTGTAATTTGAAATTTTCTTATGGTTTTGTATCATGTTTATGTTTTAACGACCTTCTAATATTAGAACAGTTCATACAGCGCAGAAATACAAGTATCCTCAGCTTACGTCCATTAGTTTAATGACAGTTCAAAGGTATGGCGGCATTGAAAAATGGCTAGCGGCCACTCCTTAAGTAGAAGGAGTGGCC
>JANHZU010003908.1:79898-90957 GCA_032468055.1 Acrochordus granulatus
GGCTTTGTAGCACAGGTATGCATTGATTGGGCTGACATTTTTCAGTCTGCACTTTTTAAAAAAAACATAATTACTTGCAGTCCATCAACGGATATATTAATAATTCTACTAGACCGCAAGTGACTAAACCTTACTTACTGTTCGGCAATTCCGTCACGGTGACATCTAATCCTTTCAGGTAGAACTTTTCCGACGTGGTGTTCTTCTGTTTTGACAAAACGTTACCGGGTTACGTCTGCAGCTGAAACAGCTTCACAGAGAGGCCGCGCCAGAAGCAGCGGCACACCGGGGACAAACTTTTCGTTTTGTTTCGGTCGGTTCTCGGCAGCTTTTAGTCTCTGAAGGTGTTCGGGGGAGCAGTGAAAAAAACACCCATGGCACGCCTTGCGTGTTTCAAGTGCGCGCACCGAATCGCTTTTTTTTTTCCCTCTCGCGTTGCATGAAACACGATCGTCTGGCGTCAGCCTTCATGCGATATACAGCGGCGCATAAAAGACCCGAGTCGGGTATCTCAGTCCTGCCGGACGCAACCCGACAGATACCGCCACGGAGTGTTGACTCCGGACTTAATTATTGATCGCCAATGGCTGCACGAGAGCGATCCAGCTTCGGAACGGGCTGCCCTGACGGCGAAATGAGCTCGCAGAGGCCGGACTTAAGGGTGGAGCATCTCTGGAGAAGACCGCTCCTCGCCGTTTTTTTGGCCTCAGGAGCGCGACCCTGCTTCCTCCTGCAGGGATTTTTCGCCCCACCCGAAAAGGACAAATCTCCTTGCAGGGGGAAATAAAACCTCCCGAAATGAAATCCACCCGTCAGTCGGCAGGCCCCCCAGCGGTACTCACCACAGCGAAGAGGAAATCGACCTTATTGTTGCCATCACTCAACCGAAGGACAGCAGTTGTCTTGCCGCAGTAGCCACTGGCCGCCGTGGTGTTCGGGTTGAAGTTAACGACCGGACGAACCTGAAGGGGAGAGAGAAACAGGAGCGTGCCAGCCCCTCTCAAGCAGGCCCTCGGTGCGGTTTCTCCTGCAAGGTTAGATTTCCACCCGCAGCTTCGCCTCCTCGCCAACCAGCAGACCCATCTCCTGATTCTCGTCGACCCGGGGAAGCGGCACGACCGATCCCGTCTCGCCGGAGGCGTCTGCCGCAGCGGGGAAGGCACGGGGAAGACGCGCGTCCCCGGGGGAACCCGAAGCCCCTTTCGAAATTCCCAACCCGCCTTCCCTGAAAAGCGCATGAGGGCTCGGGAGCAGGGCCACAGCCAGACAGGAAGAGCATCGCGAAAAGCGTTCCGTGAAGAGACGCGTGCAGTCGTCTTTCGAAACCTTAAAAAGCCGGCCAAGAAAGAAGCCGGAAAGCCCTGTGCCGGCATTCCGCCGAGGAAAAGGCAGAAGCCGCTCCGAAGAGGACGGCCCTCCTCGGAGGCGGATGCTGCCTTCCATGACTTTAAGAGCAATTTATTGCAGGGTCTCCCCCTGCAAGTCAGGGGAGACCCTGCAGCCTCAAGGGATCAGGGCCGGCGGACGCCAACGCAGGACCAAGAGCCGGGAATCTGCACTCCCCCCTTCCCGGCAAGCAGCGCACCCCAGCGCTGCCCCGATCTTGACTTTGAGGCACTTGAGAGCGTTTCAACGGCTGCTCAACTCGAACAACTGGAACTTGGTCCGCGCGCGATCAGCACAATCCAGAGGCTGAAGCAAAGGGAAGTGACAAGAACTCATCTACGAGTTAACTTCCAGCTGGGGCCTGCTCTCGGCCTTTCCTCCACGGGAGGGAAAAGGTGTGAACCTCTCCCATCTTGTCATGGTTCTTACTCCTCCGTCCCTTCTATCAGTGGTCTAAGCCAGGGAGGGATTCTCTTGGCAGCAGAGAACACGGAGTGCACATGACTTAAACCACCCTTCAGGGCCAACGGGACTTCTCCAGCTTCTTCCTAGACACACGGTTGAGGTTCCGCTCCCTCCATTTGCTCCTTACTTGAGCACAAAGGAGGAGAAAAACCACACACCCCAAAGCAACAGTCAGCACTTTTTACACCCGATTTCAGGAAGTCTGGAGATCTCCAAACGGGGGCCACGTTCAACCCCTGGACTGTTAGCTTCCGCCTCTCTTTACGGCAAGGCTCTGTGAGCACCACCGACGCTGACACAAGAACCCACAACGCCCACAGGCTAGCCGAGACAGAACGTATGCGAAACCTTTTCCGTGATATTCAGCTGCAGAGCCAAATTTGCTAGCAGGCAGGTCACCGGGCCAGATTTGACGGTGTAGCTCCCCGTGCCAGGTTTCTCCTCTGGTGGGACGGAGGGCGAAGACGCCAAGGTTTCTGTGCCATTTAACTCCGTAGTCATTGAGGGGCCATCAGTGGAAACCAAGAGGTCTGATCTGGGGACCGGAGAAACAGTAGAGTTGGTGGACGTCGCAGCATCGTTATCGCACAGCGTCTCTGGGGGGAAAACAAAGCAGGGAAATTTGTGCGCTTGAAACAGGGTCCTGTCTCTTGACACAGCCATCAGAGTCGTCTACCAACCCCAACATTTTTCCTTTGGAAGCCCTGAAGCGTTTCCCCCAACCTTGTCATCTCCACCCGCGCTTCCCATAAACCCCGAGGGTTAGGGGAACTTAAGTCAAATGTTCAAGAAAGCCACACATTGTGGATGTTCAATGAGATTACAATGGATGATGAAAATTCATCCCAGGAACCAAAGATAACACACCAATGCTACATAGGGCCAACCCGAGATATGCCTAGGGTGAGGAACAAGATGCCATGCCCAATGGTTGCCCAGGTGAGAGCTGAATATTTAGTCACATGAATGGTGCTTCCATGTACCTCGGGATAACAAGCTAGCTTAGAAGAAATAGACCAGGTCTTGTGGCAGGTGGCTCCCTTCACTTCACTTTAACTGCTATCTCCAAGCTTCTCCTGCCCGAGGCAACGGTCTCATCCAGCTGATGGTAGGCCCAACCCAACCCAACCCAACTCAACCCAACCCAACCCAACCCATCTCATCCAACCAGTCAGTCCCATAAATGCAGCAGTCAAAGCAGCCCATCTCTTGCGACATGGAACCACCTACTCAATCACACCCAACTGCAACCCTTAATTCTCAGGAATGTTTACTTTTTCAGATGTGAGTGCCGGCCACTTTAATTAGCTTGGGGAACAGTTGAGTACTCTCAAGTTCCTTACCTTGGCTACTCAGGCGCCCATCTTGAAGGAAAGCTTGCAGAGTGACATTCTGGAAAGTCTGAACAACATTCCCACTTTTCACAGCGTCTTCAGTGCCACAAGTAAACACTGTATTTAGATTAACCGGATTTGCAGGATAGTTTGTGAAAACACTGATTTGTTCTGTGAAGAAATCAACACGGAGGGGTCAGGGGCTACCAAGCAAGGCTTGCAAATATTAAACCTAAAGTTCCTCGGAGAATACCGGAGGCAAAAGGCAAACAGAGGTTCCCGTTTGAGCTAAGCTAGCAACCAGGGCTTGCAAACCACTAACCCGAACCCAGCTGCGACATACGAATGCAGCCGGGGAAGATGGCTTTCCAGCAAGAGCTGCTGTTTTCAAGAACCGAAAGCGAAGGAGGAAGAAAGCACTTTCCTCTTGGTGAAAAGCAGCGGCCCCAGCTGCACCTTAAATATAAGATGAGGATCAAGAAGACTCGAGTTCGAGAGCCCACTCAGTCTTGCTCAACTTAGCCCGGCCCTCCTCACCGAGCACTCCTTGCGAGAGATGAGGAAACCCTCTCTCAGCACGCCGCCTTCAATTCTCAGGGAGAGGCAGGAGGAAGCAGCAGAGGGTTTTGCAAGAGAGGATTGCCACTCTCAGTTTTTGCAACCAGCTGCACAGGAACACACTGCAGGTTTGTCCTCACTGCAGAACCTTTTGCACTTAACCTGAGCACTTTCTCCCGCACTGAGATGTCAAATTCTCCTTTTCGGGGTACGGTTATGGGATGACTTCATTATCATCAAGGCACTCACTCAATTTACAATTTGCTCAGCCATTCTTCTGCAAGATCTTTTCTCCTTCTGTGGACCAACCTTCTCCAGGCCCCGAGATCTGAACTCAACGGTGGGCTAACAACATGACCTGGGGCCGATGCGGCTTTCAGGACTTCAACTCCCCGCCCAGAAGGTGTACAGCTCAAGCTTGGATATTTTTTTGGGGTATTTTGGAGCCTTTTGAAGGGGCAATACAGGGACTTTTAAGCCCTGTAGACTTTTAAAGCCAATGGTAGGAATAAGAATGCAAGTTTATTTATTAGATTTATACCATCTTTCCTGCTGGATCTCGAGGTAGAGTGCCAAAGCTCCCTGCACAAGAGGCTGGACGAAGGAGAATGAATGCCTGTTTAATCCATTAAGTGAGCTTCCGTGGCTGAAGGTGGATTAAAACTTTTCTTCCTCACCACCCGTCAAAAGCCTTAATTATACCACCAGAAGCATGACTCGCGTCCTGCACAGCCACGCTAACCCACTTTAGAAGGTGCTGCAGTTTTCCCAAAGTTGCATTTTCCACGTGGAATAAGCCACGCAAGCAAACCTGGCTAACAAGCCCTAATTTTTCCTGTTTTGGCGGGGGAGTCAGGAAGAAGATCCAGGTTCTTAAAAAACAAACAAACCACGCCAAATGCATGGTTCATGTTCTACGTTCGACGGGTCTCCCCTCTTCGAACGGTGGGTCACGCCGTTTCCACACTGCCGCGATCCCACGTGGAAATTCAGGGGCGCAGTTCGGAGGCGCAATTAGTGAACGGTCGGGAGAGCGACAAAGCAGTCTGAAATCCCAGCGCTTACCTTTTTTTTTAGCATCTGGAAACAACGCAGCGTCCCCGGTATTATAGATAAAGGTGATGCCCCCTTGATAGGTGTCTCTGGTTTTTGTGAAGCGGATGGTCCAGGAATGGCCTTCCCCAAACTCAACTGAAAGGACAGGCCCGGCGGTCTCATTGCCACAAGAGGTTCCGATGTAGCTCACATCTTCGGGGAGCATAAAGATGGATGTTTTCTGAAAAGGTTTCCAACACCGTTCAGAAGCAGGGCACTTTTCAAGTCAAAGGTGTATTTTTATTTATACATTCATACGCCGCCTGGATACTCCGTATTGCCTGGAGGCGACGCTAGGCGGGCTCACAACGAAGTAGAAAAACAACATAAAACATTCACAAATACTAACTTTAAAACTCACAAAGATGGCAAGGGACACATAGGGTGGAGGTTAAATAGGCAAGAAACTACCAATTCACTGTTACTGGGAAGCATCCACGGTCAAAAATTTAGCTGGGTGAAAAGAAATCTGGCTGGGATTCTTCAATAGAAGAAAATATTTGTAGCTCAGGGTTGAACCGTGGGGTCCTTGGTGCTCTGAGCGCGGTTGCTTTCCTGCAACCTAACTAGGTAACACCATCAGTGCACAGGGATGATGTGGAATGTTACAGAAAACAAGGCATGAATTTCTTACTCGTTCTTAGGGCAGGGGAAAGGTGTGTTGCAAGCACGCAGGTCGCACTTCTCAGCGGTTCTTTAAAGCAGCTGTTGCTTTTCCTGTGGTTGCTCCCGCAGTTGTGCAGACCCAGAAGACGGCACAGCTGCTTTCAACAACTGCAGGCAGGCGCTACACCTGCTCCTCTCCCCCAGGCAACTGTTGGGATCACTGTAAATCCAAAGGACTTCACAGCTCTTTCAGTAGTTAGATAATTTCAAACAGGAAGGTTGAGATATTTGTATTTTCCAAACTAGCTTCAATACGGGGGTAGCAAACGCGTATGCTTACATAGTCATTGGTTCCTTCGTAGAATATTGAAAATTTCACCATCCATTTTGCAAACAGACAAGAAATGTTGAAGTCATCTTTTACCTCCAAATCTATTGCATGGGTCTGGAAAACAACTGGAAAAAGGGTTTGCTCAGTCAGTCAAAGCACCCACCATTCTGCATTCACACTGTTTTTATATGTTACAATTATTTGATTTTTATTAATTCCAACGGAACATTTACATTTAACATGATGTGTTTGGCAGGAAGTACTGAATAGCTCAGAATTTATAGAGCAAAACAGTCTTTGGGCCTTCTGCTTCCTGAACAACTTGGAGAAGTGTCCGAAGAACACAAATTTTAGAGCCAACCTAGACAACATTTTTAGTCTGAGATCACAGTTGGTCTTTGAGGGTATTTTTGGTGGGGAAGAAAACAAGCTGAATTTGTTTTAACTGACAAATTAAGTTGAAGTTTAACGCGAATCACGTATGGATTTGCAAGGAAGAAGAATAACCCAGTTTCAGACAAAGATTAACATCTCTCTCTCTAAATTCATTTCCCTCGACATTCAAATTAAAATTATGCTTGAACATTGGAAAAAAGGGAGCCCCTTGTCAATGAAAAACTTCGGGGAGAAAACTTCGCAGCCGTGATCATCTTTCCGTCATGACTGAATTTTACCCAGGTCGATGAATAGCCCCCCCGCACACACTTGACGAAGTCCGAAAAAAAATCTCAATGAAGATGTATCGCAGAAACAAAATATTTGTGTTCTCACACTTGCCCCCCCAAAAACCCCAAGGGCATCTGCACTCTTCAAAGTCTTCCAAACCCGTTTTATTTGAACCAACGGATTCCTCGTACGCTGGATGCCACCACAGTGCTAGATTTTCAATGCGTGCAATTGCAACACACCAGTCATGTTCCAGCCTGCCCCTCCCAAAGGAAACTCCCGACACAGTATGATTTTAACAAACTGGTTTAAATGCTGGTCTAACAGCAGTTAAACCCCTGCTAAAGAGTCTTATCTCTCAACGACGAGCGCAGCACCCGCAAGCTGCACGTCTCCGAGAAACACCCAATACCGCAAAAGCCATTTCTTTCTCCACGCTTGTTCAAGACAGAAACGAGCGAGCGAGCGAGCTCTGCGGATGAGCAGGAAGCACTGAGCCTCCCAGGAGAAACAGCTGGAGGTGCCAGAGTTCGAAGAGGAAAGCAACCAGGCCAGTACAGTCACTCATGCAGAGACCCAACACGTGCCATCCTTCCAATTCTCCTACACACCCCAGTTGGGAGGCAACTGGCATGACTCTTTTCTTCAAAATGCCCAGCCAGGACAGGTCTACTCTAGATGTGGAGACCAGCCACTTATTTATTGGCATTCGGTCCATTCGTGTCTGGTTTTCAGAGGCTGCCCAGTCAAGTCCCTGAAGGCTTCCCTGGCCGGGTTTTTCAGAATCTCGGCTTAGCCATTCCCTCCTTCCAAGGGCTGAGAGAAAGCGACTGGCCAAGATGACCCAGCTGGCGTCGTACCTAAGCCAGGATTTTCTCACCTTCACCCAGACACCAAACTGGCTTTCCGGCCCTTTATGCAACGCATTTATGATGACACCGCAATTCCCATGTGTGAGTCAACAAGCCGGAAGACTATTTCAGCCTTGGATCAACTCTGCTCAAAATCTGTTGGGATTAGGAACTCCCAGAAACAAGTCCTGCCAGTCGTGGTTGGGGATTGAGGATTTATAATCCCCCTGTACTCGATGGAAAGCGCACGGCATTCTTGCGCATGGAGAGGTTCCAGGAAGCTGTATGTTTAACAGTCTTCTGTGAACTCATCCAGGGGTGCATCAGGTCCCCTCCGAGGACAGGCATTTCTGTTTTCTAGCGACTAACTGAATCAGAAATGGCAGCAGGATGCAGAAGTCGAGCTGACATTCACGTGGAGCAATGGGAGACCACTGAGGAATTTCGTTTGGTGCGGTAACAGCTGGTCACAAACTACAGCCCTGTTCACACAACACGTCAGATCACAGAAGTAGAACCCAGCCAGCCAGAACTGGTGGCACTCTATGCACATCCAGGACACGGCTGGTTTTTTCCTCCTCCAACAACTGAGAAGTTCCTCCCATCGAGGAACGACTCTTCTGCTTGCAATCAGGGTCACTCAGCCTGCCACCCACTTGAGTTTTGAGGACCGTCGGCGTTGCTCCTGGTTTGAATGTGGGCGGGAGACCACCAGGAACCTCGGCTCTCAGACCGACTAGACGGCTGAAAAACACCAGCCAGAAGACAGCAGCAGGAGCCAAGCCTCACCTTCACTCCTTTCCTTATGTTTCAGCAGAGGTGGCCGATGTCCGATGAGTAAGGCCGTCCTCCGTCCTCACCTACATGTCGATCCACCCTGCCACTCCTCCGCTGAGCAATGGGCACCTGGCTTCTTTGGCTAATCCCAACAAGCTAGCCAAGGTCGGGGCTGGTGGTTATTTAGAAAGGAGACGAGGCATCGCAGGCTCGCAGGGTGACTCGGAGGCGGCACCGATCATCCAGCAAAAGAAAACTAGGGTACCCCTTTCTTGAGGTCAAGGAAACTGGGGTTGGGTCCTGAGAGTGATCCCAAGTCAAGCAGCACCTCTTCCTCTCGTGTCCTCTGCTCGGAGAAAGGGGCTGCGCTTGACCCTCCTGACATTCATCTTCTGCCCCCCAAAACCCTTGAATGTTTATCCCTCCACTTCCTCCAACGTTGTTGGAGGGGGTTCTCCTCCACCTCCCTTGTTCACGCCCCGTTACGGCAGGTCCATGAGACTTTTCTCCGCTCGGTGAAGGTGCGACTTCGCCCAACTTCCGAGGATGGGCTTTGCAGGCACCTTGGAGGCTTCTTTGCCTTTCAAGGGACCCCCTCCCACTGCCTAAACTTCAGGGGGTTATCACTAGGCCTTTATCCTCTCCTCTCCACCCCCAAGTGTCAACTCATACTGAGGCTGCTGTCCAAGCACCTCCGTCTTCGGGGGCCCAACCGCTTTTGCACCTTCACCGCTTCGAAGAGGTTCCTCCTCCGTTACCGTCCACCAAATGTGGGCGGCCATCCCTGAATCCGCCCCGGCTCCGCTGCAAGCATCAACTTGCTACAACGGGGGTGCTCCCCAGTAACTCTACTTTTAAAGAAAGCCAATTCCCTTTGCCTCTCCCGCTTTTAGGAGACCCCTCCTCCCTTGCTCTCTGCTGCCACCCTCAAATTTGGGGAGAACACCCCCAAATCCTCTGCTGCCTCACTTCATGCATCTACATTTAGGGTATCACCCTAATACCTCCACTTTTAGGGTGGTCCCATTTGCACCTTTATCCCTCTCGCTTTTAGCAGACCCCTTCGCCGTTGCCCTCTGCTGCTTCACCCTCAAATTTGGGGGGGCATCCCGGAATCCTCTGCCATCCCACCCCAGGCACCAACTCTCCACATTTGGGTTATCACCCCTTTGCACCCCCCCTTGTAGGTGCACCCTAACCCCTTTGCACCTCCCCCGCTTCCAAGAGACCTTCTGCCAACTTCCACCCCCAAATCTAGGGGCACTCCTAAGTGCTCTTCCCCTTTGGGCGGTCACCCCATAACCCCCACTGTTCAGAGTGCTCCCAACAGCCGCACTTCTAGAGAGCCACCCAGTGCCGAGTCCCGTTTGCACCTTCCCCACGCGCACTTTCAAGAGGCCCCCTCCTTCATTGCCCTCTGCTCCCCCCAAGTTCGGGGATCCCTGCATCCTCTGCCACCCCACGGGGGTTCCGCCCAGCAGCGCCCCCTTTAAGTGCACCCAACTCCCTTTGGGCTTCCGAGAGACCTCCGCCGTCCCCCAAATTCGGAGGTCCCTGAACGCCCCCCTCGGGGCATCGCCCCCACGCCGCCCACCCCTCACCCAGGCCGTCGAGCAGCAGGGGCAGGAGGAACAGGCAGCCGTGGAAAAGCGGCGGGCGGAGGCGAAGCCGAAGCCGAAGCCGAAGCCGAGACGAGTCCATGCTGGCGGGCGGCGGCGGCTGCGGCTGCGGCTGTGGCGGGCGCGGAGCCGGGCGGCGAGACGACCAGGGCAGCCCGACCGCCGAGGCCGGGCATATGAGCGCCAGGGGGCGGGGCGCGCGGGGCGGGGCGGGGCCTCCTGGCGGCGCCGCCAATCGCAGCGCGGCCCCGCCTCGAGCGGACCTTGCGTTTCACGGGCCGACTTTCTGCCGTAACAGACGCGGCAGGTGCGGTTAGGTTTTCATCATAATAAAGCCGCCGCCCAAGCGCGGGGCTGTTTCGCGTGCGTGTAAACGTGTGAGTGTAGGTACGTGTGTATACCTCTATTTGTGTGTACCTATATATACACACATTCATATATATATATATATGTGTGTGTGTGTGTGTATGCGTGGATGTATGCATGCACACACATGCATATATACACACGTACATACACGTGTGTGTATCTGTATGTACGCATTATGTGTATGTACACAGTTTCCTAAGTTGCTGCTGATTGTAAATGTGAACCACGCAGCCATGCTGCGTTAGCCATGATTTGACACACGGAGCACCACCTCATCCGCTGCATTAGCCCTAACCGTGGCTTGCTCCATTCAACATCATCCAAATGCAGGCGGCGGCTTTGCAAGCCGGGGTTGCCTCGAAGGCAGAGCCCGTCCTACGAACCGACGACCCTGTCGTCGGGGTAAAGCGGTGGCTGGTTTCCGAAGAGGGAGGCGGCGGCGATGCGAAACCAGACAATTAAAGCCCCAGGTGAAGCGCTGAGCCGAGCCTGCCCCGGGGAGCCACGTGAAGCCTTGTAATAATTGCAAATAAAGGATGCGGAGCGTGTCACGTTGGGCTAATGGGCTCGTCTTCCGCCCGCCTCCGTGCGCGTAAGCATGCCCTCCCCTTCGGGCTCCGTCAGGTTGCAGATTCGCCTCTTCCGAAATGGGAGCGAGAGAGAAGCCTGCACGTAGACTACGGGGAGCGACTTTTATCTGTTGCCGGGAATCCCGGAACGGGGTGAATAAAAAGCAGAATTCCTGGCGAAGGAAGGGGACTCTCTCGTTTTAGGGCCGCCTTGGAAGCCGGCAGCCTGCAAGTTCAGTACTAATAAAAATAACCTTGCGTCTTGCACCGCTGCGTTAGCACCATCAAGCCACAGCATCTGCCTATCCCGGGTCCTTGGGAAGGACTCCATAGGTGGGACAAAAATGGCAAACCGGGTCTAAACAGGACCGGCTGCGGCCAACCATACACAAATTCATCTGCAGTGAGTACGCCGTTGAGCAGCTCGATGACG